>DWLI01001068.1:0-17075 GCA_018249915.1 Cecropterus dorantes dorantes | reverse complement strand
AAAGGCACATTTTATTCCGCGTAAATGACCTATTGTTATTAACAGACTAATATAACCACTTGCATTGGCATATATGGGCCTTAGTATTATAATAAATAAAGTTATTTATTTAAGAATATTTTAAGAAAATAAAACATAAGAAATGTAACAAAATAAATCAAATAACTTTTGTATTAAAGAACTTTTAATGAAAGCAATGATGAGGAATCGACGCTCCTTAAAAAGGCGCCTGCATTTTGCCAAACTTTCTTTATCGCGGTTGTATGAATCTGTCATTGTCCGTCACATTGTAATATTACACGACTTTAAAATTATGGCACAGTACAGCGTTAGCGCCTGTAACGGTACTCACAACACCCTTTCCAAATGAAACATATTAAAGCATAAACAAAAAGAAGACTAACTCACAATACTTAGCCCATAACTTTTTACACATTTATTTCGAGTATATTCAATCTTAATCTAAAAAAACAACAGTTGCTTGTTTTTGTACTAAGAAAGTCAGTTTAAAGGCAAACGTAAATAGTATTATTACTAGAAAAGAATATCGCTTACAAACAGTGACGTACGAGTATTATTATAATATAACGGTCACATACACCTATTTCCCCGAGGCTATTGTTTTGAGTACCAGACAATTAACTCTAACCGGAGGGCCAGGAAACATTAGTTTGGTGCATTAGCGTTAAGCGGATATCAACATATTTCGCTACAATTTGTATCGAACTTTCACGAAGATCAGATACATTTCACTGTTTTAAATGAATAAATGTACAATTCAAAATTCATCATCATTCATTCATTAAAATTAAAGAAACAGTTTTATTCAAAAAAGGCCTAGAATTAGAAACTTGGTGTTGTAGCTACATCGTGGTTAATGGCCTTTTAATATATTTTTTCAATTTTAATGTAATCCTTTAAAAAGAAAAACACAAGCATTAATTAATTTATACCTGGCCTTTCTGTAAAATTTGCTGTTTTGAATTATGTTATTATTATTCATTCACTGACGCTTACCGCGTCAAGTGAATAACGCTCGGAATGAATGTTTTGTGGCCCTCGGATTTACATTCTACTGTTTAACATTCTACTCTAGCGTCGTTACTACCATGCAGACAAAAGAAATATGGTACAGAGATATTTATAACAACTTTTGACAAATATATTTACAATTTTAATTTTTTTGACTATTCAGAATGTTATTCTCGTTTTGGTATTATGATCTACTCATCGACATAACAACCGAAAAACTCTAAGATCATCAAACTATAAATTGACTAGTTTTAGAATTGCCGACGATGTATTTCGGCCTCAAGAACAAGATATCCCAGTTCAAATTAAATATGTCCGTTGAGTATGTATGACATGTTATTTTGGCAAGAAAAACGTTGACGTAGAGAGACGGGGCCCGTCAGCGAAGCGCGAGCGGGCGGGTATTATTAGTTCCTCGCGGGCTAACGAAGCGTAATTTAAGAGCGGCGCCGGATTAGGCGTTTTTTCGTTCGGATCTCGGGTCCCGGCGTCGCAGCAGTTTCGGGTAATTAAGCGGTCGGCTATACGTGTAATTATATGTGAAAATAGCGTTCGGTAAACGCGGGGTCGTTGGACCGTCGTCTAAAAAATATGCGGTAAAAACGTTCGGTAAAAAGTGGACGAGCGCGTCTGTCAAAACACACGTCACGGGATTATGGATGTGTCGCCCGCGGCGCTCTTATCGGCTCAACAGTTTATTGATCGGACGTCGCGCGGTAGCGGGCCCACATTGTGTGCTAATGAGAACCCGGGAGCGCAGGTGGCCACCGTAGCGATCCCTTTGGCTCCCTTCTGTGTGCGACCGAGTCGACAACGACACTATACAAATTTAACCGCGGAGTTCAAGGAAGACGCTCAATACCATACAAATCCAATACTCGGTGGCAACCGCGTGCATCACAGTCTCCATATCGGTTTTCCATTCAGAGGGTTCCGGGTTCGACCCCGGCCAGATAGATCTAAGCGATGAATTTAAATATTTGTGTAAGGTATGGGTGTTAGTGTACCTGTTTCTATGTAAGGTTAGCATTTACAACAAGAAATCGTAGAGTAGGGTTATTGATGTTGAAGGCATTTATTATTTAGGTACCTTATTTTACTGGAGAAGTGAAAATAAAACATGTACCAAATTAAGGCCTACTCTGTATGCTAATCCTATAGATGTAAATCTAGTAAGCAAATATTATTTGTTAAGTTTCAAAAAAATCATAATTGATCAAGTCAAACCGGTCCAAGACGAACTTCCAACTTGCAATTTATTCATACTCGGTTTCGTACATATCGCGAGACTCGATCGCTTGTAGTGATTACAGTCAAGCCACAAAGTAAAACAAATATCACGTCACATTGACAATAATAGATGACGTCTCTCAATTTATCACTCGGCGCGCGGATATGAGGGTGCCGCTTATGTAATGACTTATAAATACGACTGTCCGAACGATAAGATCGCAGTGTTCAGCGCTGTCACCATTGTTCGTCGGTAATGTGATATAAAAACGAAAATTATATCATACGAATTGCTCGGACACCAACGAAGCCTAGAATATACCTACAAAGTTAACATTAAAGTCTTGAAATTATCGTACAACCACATTATCGCTTTTCAATATAATGTCACAGAAAAGGCAAGCAAATAGACTCCGAAGTAATTTTCTATACGATAAGTTTGAACTAGCTGAACTAGCGGTATGCGGAGGCTGAGATATGCACGCTGATTGGCGGAGGCATGCGCATTCTATAATGAGATCTATAATATTTAAAGCCTTCCTATAACATGTATTTGACTAATATACTTAGTAAGTATATATAGCAGTAAACCGACAAAACAATCCTTGTATTCCGACAAAATAAATATTGTTTATGTTCAATTGCTATAGCTGGATATGCGGCTGTTTGATGTAGACAGGCTGACTGAATGTTGTAAATTCTAATAATTCTTAAATAATTTATTTAGGTATATAATCTTTAAGTTTTCTATTGTTTTACATTACATACGTAGTTACTATATTATGGACATATTGGTTTATTCCTTCATTTTCTTAATTTGTCTGATTACAAGGTGGGCTACCTGTCTCATTCTTAACTATTAGGGCTTTGAGGTACCTATTACTCTATAGTCTGAGATATTCGATAAAAAATTGTCGATTTACCGCTGATCGAACTGAATTAGGAGTCTATTTCATTACTGTTTTATGTACATCGCAAGACATCTTTATAAACTGACAATGAGTACTAAATCACAATTAATTTATAGCAATTCACAGCTTCAAGAATTGCTGGCAACAACTTCAATGCATTATAGTATTAAAAATTGTACAAAAACTGATTAGGATACAATGAAAGTGCGCTTAATTTATTGCTAACATTATTATACCATCAATTTTTTTATCACCATTCATTCATTTATTTGTGCCCATGACCCTTCCCGATCACAAGCAGGAATGAAACAAAAATTTAGGTTTTACAAAATAAAAGCTTAAACCTAGCTGGCTCAAAGCATATAACGACCACGTTTACAAAAAAGGCAATACTCAAAAAATGTATAAAAATCCGAACGCTTGCTCCACTATTCTGCGAATCGTAATATAGCACCTCTTCTTATAAATAAAATAAACACCATTCACTTGTATTTACAAATACACATTAAAAAGAATATCGACATTTCATATTCAGGTAAATAGGGGTAATATCGGAGTGGGGACAAAATCGTACGATAGAAATTATATACTAAATTGGCCATATTTTTACAAGCCTTAATTCATCATTCCTTGTTAATTAATATGTGTGGGTCGTTTTTATAACTAACTTATGAATTAGAAAATGTCGCAGAGACTTCTGGTTTAGATGGCAATGCATGATTCGCTTGATGACGTCATTCTACATTGAATAAGGCAAACGTCACAAGATGACTGACCTATATTTTATATGCATCGCCTCTGTAGTAATATGTATATCAAATGATTCCTGGAAGAATAAGGAAAATTTACGTTAACAGTACCACAAAACTTGTTTTCATAACTTATAGACATTAAAAAAATTTTAATTTTATACAAAATACATCATCGTGAAAATACGCGTGTACGTATAAAAAGTTGCCAATTTTTAAAAAGATGGCCAAATTATTCTACAATTTTAACCCGTAGTTGTACTCAGGCTCCGATGTTACCCCAACTGACCTTATATTTCAGATATAAAATATCAGTGAACGGTTTGCCATTCACGCGAACTCACCAATTTGTTATTCAAAGTTTGTTAACTTGTTGCATTGCACGCTTTGATTTAAGATACTTGTAAATGTCAATCACACGTTTTTTTAGAATGTGCACAGTGTCAGTGGCCTACGCGAATTTGTTGAAGATGTCTGTTGTGATGCCCTTCAAGAGCTCGAACACTTCCGCCGCGTCGCCTTCCACATCCCCGGTGTCATCTTGTCTGGTGACCTGGAAGTAAGGAAACATTCTATGAGAAACTGCTGTAATATGGGAAAGTATAAGGAAGGGGGGGTTTTAGGTGTCTGGCCTGACCCCTCCCTACACCTACGGCGAAAACAAGAAAAACTTTAATCAGAACATTTTTAGTTATTTTTGACAACAAATTTCGTAGTCTATTTATTTTGCATCCTTGCTCGCCACTCCTTAGCAAAGTTTGATAAAAATTTTAGAAACTAGCTGACCTTTTTTTTACAAAAAAATCACTCCCTTACAAAAGATAGATATGCTAATACTGCAACTCATTGATTTATAGACGAGTGATGAAAGATAGACTTTGAAGTAGTACAAACGTAGATTCAAAGTTGTACTAAAGGGCATGGTATTAATTATGCTCAAGTCACGTTTGCCTCGGTTACATATCTAAGATTATACATCAAAACTGTATCAACAAATATACATACTACATAAATATAATAATCATATTTTTATAGCTTTTTTAATTGAGGTATTAAATTCTCAATTTGGGATTTGAAACTTTTTATTATTGAAATGATGTAAAATATTATTTATGAATCATAATTTACAATATATGTAATAAACAACGGTTGTTCTGCTTAGCAAAGTTTTTAGAGCGTATGCATGTGGATTCCTTAATGATCACTTATACGGTGGTTTGATGGATTTATGCACAACCCTAGGGCCACAAAATGTGCACTCAAGCGTTTTTCGCTTGGTATAGCAAACATCTTCGTTGATCGTTAAAACAATTATATGTGTGTTCATACGGGGCCACGCAATTTCGCTGCAAAACAGCGAAATTTGCCGAAAATCGCTAATCGCTGACGCTCGCAGCGCACAGCCTGTTTTTTGGCCGAGCGGTAAGAGGTGTCGCTACAACCTTCATTTCCGGAGTGTCTGATTATATTTTTATAGGACTAAACTTTCGAAGCCGAATTTCCGGCCCGATTCTTTGATTATTTTTATTTCATATCGGATATCAGTGTCAAAACTTTATCTGCCAAGATATTGGAAGCACTGAGGTTACTGCTTAAGGATGTTTGTTTGTACTGGTTTGCAGAATTAAAGATTAAGGTCACGGCTATTCAAATGAATGACATTAGTGTCATTAAAGTGATAACTACAGTATAATTACTAGCTATGAGCATTTATTGAGTCTTATTTTGTGGATATACATATGTTATTTTATATGAAGACAGAGTGATATTTGATTGAAAGTCGTTGAAAAGTATTTTTTGTTGGTTATGTGGTTTTACATTTCTTTGAAGACTTTCAATCAACCCATTACTGACCTACCGTTGGTCAGTTGAGTTTCTTTTTAAGGGTGAGTGGGTGTTAAGCCGTATTTATTCAATCATGGCGGATTGGTAGACTTTACCCACCCATGAGAACTTTTTCACTAAAAAGATCTCTCAGTCGTGTAGGTGTTCTCACGATATTTTCCTTCACCGTTGTAGCAAGTGAATAACTAATTTCTAACAGGCATAATCATTTCTATGTATACCGGGTAATATGCAGTAACTTTTCCAAATGCGAAGGATTGTGTAATTTACGGCAATCACCGTTAGAGAGCAAGCGGATAGATTCGAGAGCAACAAATCTTTCTGATGTATATTCGTTGCGAACATCAGATACCTACAGTACATAATTTCGCCACCGTAAACCATATTGGAATTGACACATCTAGTGTAGTGTAACCGTTATTTAACAGTGCTCGTATATTTGTATATCACAGCACTATTTCAAATCGAATCGGAGCTTTGGATTTATATCGTTCGTTAGTATATTGCCGACATTTACTCGTAGCCAGATATCAATGTTTAACGTCACGAACACAGTCGTATTTCCTAAAGAATATAAACATGTCAAAACTATATTTCGTAGGGAACGGACACCGTTAATGTGTGACTAATATACGATTACGTATATGTAATTTGTCAGATTTCGCCTCCGGCGTCATTGTATACGTTCGTATCGTGGTTAATAAACGACTGTAATGATGGCTAAACTGGAAAGTTACACGCAAACGATAAAATAATTGGCTCACAAAGTACGGAAAAATAATTCAATCATGATACATAAATGCTCGAGGGCAAATCTCTTTTAGGTGTTTAAAACAAAAGTGAGAAAAAAGTTGACACTATTTTTTGGTGAAAGATAATGGGTATCGCAAAAAATGATATGAATGAAATGGGATATGAACAATGAATGTGTTCCGTACTCATTGTTGGCGATTTCTCAGAGCGATTTGCTAATAACCGCTATTAGAACGCCTCCACTCAGTTTCATAGTTGCGTGCGGACTACTGGCCTTACAACTACGATCTGTACAAAAAATATAATTATTTTTAGAACGGTAACACTAAATTGGCCTTCTATGTAGAGGAGATTGTCTACGGTAATATTAACGTCATGTCATGTGCCGATATCTGCCGATGACTCCTTAGAGGCGAGCAGCTACGCTAGGCAAATGTTATAAGAAGTGGCGTAAGTAATTAGCGACTAATGTGACAAGGAACTAGTTACTGTCGTAGATGGTGTCCGATGATAATTTATATGTAACAGTGGAATTTTACATAACTAGAGGTTATTGTACTTAAAAGGAGTTGACGCGTTATTTGACAATGTGGCGCTTGTTTAACTGTACTTGAAATATAGTTCACGAGCCTAATTGAATACTTGACAATGACGAACAGTTATAATTAAAGATACGGTTCTGTTAGTTAGTCAGCCCTAGTTAAAAATAAATTCCTAAACTCGAGTCGCGACGTCTCATCTTCATTTTTCCATTTAAATACGTCTATTATTTATATTAATCACTTGTAATGTATCATAGTTCATCTTTCCGTTATTTACACGTGTAGAGGAGTGCAGTTAGATTAGTAACGATGTGTTATTAGTAAATAAAACGAGGGATTGATCGGCGGCGACAGGGCGATGTAACGATGAGGCGGTCTCTACACCAATTGGGCGAATAGATTTTAAATCGTAGATACGAATGTCTTCGAACCGAAAGTTTGATTGCGAATATCACATGACTATGCGCTAATACAGACTAAATCGACGTGTACCTAATTTGTTTTCAACATGTAGGTATCGAATTTATTTTAAATTTATATATCGGTTTAGTAAATGATTAGTATGGACATCAACATATTGGAATAGGAGTTTTAATCAATTAGTTTATATTATTTTACGCTTATTGCACTTGTATTACTTTCTGATTCCCTGTATACAGCCTGAAAGTCCAATGATCATGTAGATGGCATGCCTACTGTAATAAAATGAAAATATTCCAATTATTTCACGCAGGTGGTTACGTATACACACGTGCCTCGCATCCTGCATTTAGATGTCAACCGATATGAATTGTGTGAGATGATATAATATTCATTATTGAATCTGGACGTCCTGGAACCGCGGCGAGCATCAGGCATCAGGCATTTACGATTCAAATTTTTGCATCGATCCGCTCTACGCATCGGTAGAACGCGGCAGCGAGTTATCAACGAGCGTAAATGATTAGGATCTGAGATATTCGTGCGACGCGCGACTCTGCAGGTCATTACGCCGAATCTGTGGTCGCTCGCCCGCCGCATACAACGGTATAGAGACTAAGGTTGCCAGATACGTTAATTACAATATCACAATAATGGGGCTAGGGTCTATGATTTAAGTATAGTTATAACATACTTATAATAGCTGCTGGCTTACGAGATGCAGACAAAGTCTTAGAAAATTGAAACGTGTTCTTTTATTTTTGTCTCCCACTTCTATATTCTTAGTCGGTATAGGATAACAATACTATTTGATTAATTTAAGACAATCCCATCATAACTATTCGTTTGTCTCTTTGTTGATAGGTTGATTCAAATCTTAATAAAATAAATTTAGATTATGCCAAAAAAATGTTTAATGTATATTTTATTTGATTATAATTAATTGCAGTATGCCCTGAGTCCAGATAATTGGGCACCATCTGAAAATCTTAATTTGTGACGGTGAGAGGCGTCGGCGAAGCGACACGGCCACATGTTAACGAAATTACACGAGTATGGAGTCCAATTTTATTTACACTTCCGACCTGGCAAGATAATTAATCAGATTATGTCACAACATTCTCTCGGTTGTTCCTCGAAATCCAGTCGTTCGCGTTTTGCAGGCAGCTTTGCAAAAAAAAACCCATCGTGACACGGCCGCTCGGCCGCACGAATTCAAAACCGGTGATCGTGATACGCGCGCATAATAAATTGATGATATTTTTAACTGCTTAACATAACAATGTACAAAATTAATCAGACGACAGAGCGACACAAAAGATTAACCAGCTTTGCATTTATTATCCCGGTGGGTGAACGTTCGAAACATGAACTTGCAGCGCCGATTGGAACTATTTGTTTATTACACTTGCACATGCCGGGAGACGGCAGGAGCTCCGAGACAACAATGCTGAAAAATATATCGATCCAATATGATTAATATCATTCATCCGCTGGATGTACCTATGGAGTTACGTTTCGCGTATTTATTTTACTTTACTAGCGGAAAAGCTTTATAAGGCTTTTGTATTCGTTTTCAATTGAAAGTTACATTATTAATGACCATATCAATTAATTCTAATGAGAATAGGAAATGAATAGATATAAAGATGAATTATGTTGTATTCGAAAGAATGTTTTAATGTCTTGAATTTTTGACGCAATAGGATATTAAGAAATACATATTTTTTAAATATAGAAGTAGCAAACGAACATAAAGTCAGTCTGATGGTAAGTGGTCATAGTGGTCATGGAAATCTGTAAGAGTCCCCAGATATGATCAGAGTCTTACCCGAGGTTGGTCACAGGTAAGTTGCTACCCCTTAAACTTAAGTTGGAACGCCTCTGATAGGTATATAGGTCCCGCTTAAGACCAGAACACAGCAACGCTTAACACTGCTGTTATTAGGCCGAAATAGATGTGGCGGTAGTGCTTCCGCATTCGAACCACTAAGTGTTGAACCACCTTCAAATGAAATTATTTTATGAAACGTTTTAATAAACAAAAAAAAAGAAATTTCATATTTTTTTGTAAACTAACACTAATTATAACAACGCGTATGGCGTCTACGGTATAAGAATGACGTTCAATTTCCGTAAACCGAACCCTTGGCCGCCTTACTCGTTGATCGCATGTGGTTGGATTTAATTTATCATTACCGTACATCAAGTTGAACGACCTACTTATGGACAAGTTTAACACCTGTAATACGATAATAATACGCAGAAAACACACAGCATAAAAACAAGGGAGATGTGTCAAGTAGCCGTGACGCTTGTCTCTTTGATTTATGCCAAATTACCTATCGCATTGGTAGTGTGAACAATTTCTTGTTCGTAAATCTGAAATCGTAATCGTTTTGATAGTCTATGCAATATATTAATTACGTGTAGGCAATTTGGATGTAATATTTGTTTTTTATTGCTTAGAACGTAGTGGGACTCTTCGTGCTTCCTGTTTGGCGGCTCTAAAGCCATAGTTGTGCCCCACGGTTTCATTCGCGTAAAGAAGTAATCTATCTTTAAATTGTAATGATTTATAAATAACTATAATCATTAAAATATGCCTTAATAGTTTTCCAAATTAAATTCGGCAGTTTTGATTTGATTCGATTTCATAATACACCGACGAATAGACGGTTAAAAACAATAAATAAATGAAATTTGCTGTTATTTCTTATTGCCCCCAAACTATATTTTTTTCAAACATATGTACAGACACACAGAAGTCCTAATTTTTATTACATTAGTATACAAATATTGTATTTACATAAAGCGTTCTGTTATATATTATGTGATCGTGTGTGAGTTCAACTTAAGGTAGAACTGTTGCCTTATTTGGTTACAGTAGAAGTGTCTATGGGCCGCCGAGAAGATTTAACGCCAGTCTAACTGCATGCCCGTTTGCTATTTCCATCACATAAAATAAACACACGCCTCTGCTGCGCGCCGCCAGCGTTGATAGAAGGACTCGTATTACCTAGCGGTGACAACATAATATATGATTCTCCTTTTAGTGATGTCGGAGAGAAAACTCGCACGCACACAACGAACTGCAACAACAGGTGTCGACGGGAAAGTGTGTCATCGCCACATCATAAAAGTACAATACCGATCACGTACAGAAAACTAGAGTATTAAATTTTCCGCTTGATTTTGGCGACAACGGTCTCTGAACGAAACGGTGTTGGAGCGTAATTTAATCACGAGGAAAGTGAGGGAGCCGAGATGGAATTTTGACGGTTAGATGTACCAGTAGCCTGCTCTTTGTGGTTTCCGCGGTATGTACGTGTGTTACAATATGGCGATCGTTTTAGATGCCGGCCCGACATTCTGGTACGATCAAGGTGTGTGCACATTATCAGTGAATTTATGCTAATGGTTATCTACGTCTTGTAAGAATAAAGGGATGAGCAGGATAAATATTATTAGATATTGGCAAATGAATGTGAAGCGAATATTATAATCGTACATTAACCTTACTAACAAAAAAATGAATGATGATCGAATAAACAAAAACATGCAATGGGTAGCAACATATTATTGTAACATTTATTTTGAATAATATTCGTCATATATATGAAAAGCGTGAAAAATGCTGTGATGTGTTTTGTTACTTTAAATCAATTCGAAGCAGCATTATTTTTAATACTGCCTTTTTAATCCGCATTTGGCACTGTCTTATTATGAAACATACTTCAGCAAATTGAATTAATCAACAAATTCATCGACAACAGAAACGTCTGAGGAAGTGACAGCCGAGCTATACAGTCAAGCCGAACGGATTTTAACGAGAGATGACAGTTCGTGAAATTCGTTTTTTCAATTACGAATTATCTAAATCTTTGATACGTCACTACAATAAAGCTTACTGATTAAAATTATATTCAAACACAAAAGCTTGCACTTATGACAGGAGATAGTATATATTTGCACTTTATATTTTGTTATTTTTTTTTACGGATCTGACCCTTAAAATATAGTATTTTATTTAAATGAACATGAGTTATTTTATACTATCATGGAAGTTGCGCTTGAATATGAAATTCACCTTGTAAGTGAGGACTCTCGTCTATGGAAATCTGTAAGGTAGGCCAGGTATCGGAGAATCTTAGAACATACCTGAAATACCTTCCAAGCGTTGCAATCCTTGTGGATTGAGTTGAAAAGCCTCATGTGTGTGTCCCTTACCTATCTCCCTTGTCCCTTCATATCAGAATATAGCAACAGTGTCATGCATTGCGTTATAAGCCTTTAAATACTTGTGACAGCGGTGAATAAAAAGTCTGTGTCACTCAGTGACAGCTTACAAAGTTGTAGCGGCATACTACAAAGTATATTATGACGTTGTTTTCTAGTCTCTAATCTTAGTGCGGTCATTAGCACACTTTGTTTATAAATCTTTGTTATAAATACACTTTACGTGGTTCTTAATTTCAAACGTGTCAGTAATATAATTTTCTTATTAAAACTTTACAATGTTTTAACAATGTTACCTATATTGAACCTGCATAAGTATGAAAATTTATTTTACAGTCATATAGGCAAAAAAAAGATCTGTAAAAAGAAAAAGATGTTTACTTCAGAAATATTTGTTGCAATTGGTCGATTGCTATTACTATACGATTTAAAAATAGGCATTTGAAAGCGATGCCAGCAAAGGCAATCTTATTAATTATGCGTATAACTTTGATCTATGCTATAAGCCACTTTAAGCTTTATATCAGCTTAATGCAGCTTAAGAACCTACAAGATTTTATCAATTAATAGCTTGAACTTGATAGCGTAGATACAAAATTATGTACGGTATTTAAAAATGTATATTTTATAACTTTTATATTTTAAAAGATTTAATCCTAATTTGATTTTATAATGATGGTATATATTGATGGTAATTTGGAGCTTTTATTGAGCTTTTAGTGCCATGCAATGTAGTGTACTCCATTGTTTTTCAACAAAAGGTATGGGAGATAAAAATCTAATGTGCATGCTCCCTAACGTAAAACCGTTCGGCAGATTCATGTCGCGAGACAATATGGACCGGTCGCCGCGAGACCCATACATACACTTATACAAAAACTCAATGAAAGTCGAAAGTCACGCTTTCACTTGTCGGCGGCATTGTATTGTGCGTCACAGTACCATACTAATTTTTTTACAATGAGGTTTTATGTAGCTAATGGTTGAATTATCACTGGACGACTAGGTGATTGGGTCAGGTGAGACGATTACGGACAAATTACCGTGGCGCATGGCGGTCGGGCGGACCCGGTCAATAGCTTCGCGTGTTTATTAGCGAGTCAATAGATTTAATGTGTTTCATTGTTATGAAAAAAAACGTGTTATTTTAATATAATTTCACAAAGTGGAACAACTGTCTTGCCGGAAATGGAGCTCCGAATCTGTTGGAAATCATTTTGCCTGGAAATTACATTACAGTTTCGAAACAATATCATTATCTTAACAAAGTGTAATGTACCTTGTTTAGAAGATTGTTATATTGCGCGCGGCATTTACCTTTTGATTGAGGTGGTTATTTTTACAAAAAAAAAATACTATCAAGACCATATATTTTCACCTTTACCGTATAAAAATATAGGGATTATTTATGGAATAACCTAAGTGATACAAAATTTTATTATGTATGTGCATTTTGTCATTATTATTTATTTATTATTTGATAATTTAACTTAATTGTATCAAAATATCATTAATCTATGAACTGTTCGATCATTTACAAAAGTAACTTTGCTTCCTCTAACTTTTTTCGAATAGACGTTTTTCTTAATCCTCTTGTGTTTTGTCAACAAAAATGACACGCTTGAATCCTTACATCAAGTCTGTTACGTGCATACTAAAATCTGGCGTTATTATTATTATAGGAGAATTTGACAACGTATGAATACGGAGTAGACTAAGTCAACACCAGACGACCTCGCGTAAAATCTTTACATAGATAATTTGCTTGCGTAAACCAGACATATAACGCAATAAAAAGAAATAAAACGCAAAGAAGGCAAAATAGTAAGAAAGATCAATGCACTTTTGCTTGAGCTATCGTATACTGCAAGAGTAGTGAGTATGTGAGTTTCGACGTGAACGGGATTTTTACGATGGCGTATGGTGCTGTGTACGGAGGTTTGTGACGTTAACGGGATATATCCTGTTTTTGTTGATTCCAGGATAATGAGGTGTAGATTTTATGTGTCTATTCTTACGTTATTGTACTTTCAAATAATTAGTTATTGTAATCGTTTAACCGATTTTAATGAAATTTTAGATTATTAGTTAGCCTTAACCATACATCCTGTATGGTTACTTTCATTTAGAAATATTGATGCTTTTGGACCCGATTGTTAGGGTATTGTGAGAACTAATTTTATGGCATGATGTGTTTCTATGATTACTCATATGAATATACAAGGACGCATGCTCATTTCTACAAAATTGTCCGTTTAGCGTGGGAGTTCAAAAATATCCTGATTTTCTATAAAAAATAATGGTCACGTGACATCCACATCGTCGCATAGTGGTGTCCACTCCGACATAATTCACGGGCGGCCATTAAGAGAGCGACGCGGCGCGTGGCTCCCACAGTCGCGACTACCAGGACGCGCCTAGACCGCGTAATAGCTGACCTGCGACCCCCACGTCCCGCTGACCGACGTGACGACACCGAGACACTCGACAGGATAGACGAAACTGCTTCGCGTAAATCCGCGGTCAAATACCTAGGTATCTGCATGCCCTAGGTATTTGACCGCGGATATATTTTCTTGGCTTTAGTAGTTAAGAGTTTGTTAAATTTAAATCATTCTTTTGTTTCATGGATGATGGACCTATATATGCTAGTATTAGAACTTATGAATCGTCTCTGGACGTCTTCTGTCACACTATTTCTGTATAATAAATTATTTCTTTTTTTTTCGTAATTATTGCGTATTTTTGTATGAATAATGTGGGGGGAAGGGGAGGATATATGTAATACGAGCCGTTCGAACTAATTCTTCAGAGACAAGAACGCATTTGTAGCCAAAGTGATCTAAGACTTTAATTTTATATGACGTTAAATACAGATATCACACACACACTCACACACCCGCACACACACACACATCCATGCTTATAATACTTGAGAAGTTGTTTATATACTTACCATAGTGAAACATTGTATTGTAAATTTAATTGATGAAATTATTTACTTGCCTTGGTGATGAGCGGGGTTACCAGTAATAAGGGAAGCTAACCCAGTACAGGGCCTCTTGCGTCTTGTTTTGTAATAGTTATTTAATTAATAAAACATTTTTTTTTATTTTTGATATCCATGGGTAGCAATAGTAACTTACTACTAAGAAGATTGCATTTCCTCTATAACAAAAATAAATCTACAGCTGTCATTCCCTTTGGATAACAACATATATTATCACACAATTACATTAACAATTGATAAAATATGATGACCGCACTCTGATAAGGTCTTCTTTAGATAGTTTTAATTGACATTGATTTATTGCCATAGACAAAATATCCATTGCTTATATTTATTACCTGCCTGATAAGAGTGCGTTGCAGTGAGCACTTAAGGTATTTGAATCATTCTTTTGTTACGTCCGTTGAATTAAAAGCACAGCAGAATAAATACGCTGGGCCGTTGGCAAAAGCACATAATTACCTATGAAAAATTTAAGCCAGCTTTTGACTATGGGATATAACATAATATATCCACGGTTCAGTTTGCATTTTTGTTCTTGGCGCGGACGTGTAAGATGTGGAATGAGCTTCCCTCTGAGGTATTCCCGGAGCGCTATGACATGGGGCTCTTTCAAAAAAGGTCTGAAAAGAGCTCTCCATCAAAGCCGGCGATGCATTGGCGACTCCCCTGGTGTTGCAAATGTCCATAGGCGACGGTGACTACTTTAAATCAGGTAAACCGTCTGCCTTATCGTTAGGTATATGTATAAAAAAATATAGTACATCTTCAGATTTATAATATTTTATTGCTCGTCAATTATTCTGTGCGAGTCCGTTCTCATTGGGCTGTAAAATATATTACATCCCAAACTACCATCCGACGGATTGAGCGATATTTAAAGCCCATTTTTGACTACGGTATATAATATAATATATATATATAACAATTAATAAAATCTCCGTATTGTCCATTTCTGAATGCAACCGTTTCGATAAAAACGTGATGTCACAGTAGTGACCGAAGCTGAACTATTCCAAAATATATATATCTTACAGTGTCAACAGCAATCGCGGGTATAATATAGAACTCTAGGTGTATTAGGTACATAGGTACATATATTACATCCCGTGGTCAAAAGCCAACTTTACACAAAATATATTTTCGGTCTGATAATATGACGTATAGCAAAATATACAGAAGGTACAAGTAAGTATCACTTCTAGCATGCAAATGAGATTTATTTACTTAATACAGAATATGCACAGGCGAGTAAACTTTACGAGATTATTTACAGTAGTTACTTATATGATAACGGATTTCCGTAAGTAACCTCTACTCCGAACGTACTTATTAGCTATTAGATATTAAATTTTATATCTTTCGCAGCTTTAATTTTACGATAATGTCACTCGATTTGAAAGTGGCTTTAGAAACATGGAGATAAGCGTAAATGCTTTTGTCTAACGTACCTACGCACCCGATGACCTCGTCCAAGTCGCGTATTTCTGTCTAGACTTTTGTCAAGAATTCCATTGTTACTTAAACTGGCCACCGACTCTTTGGTAGGTGTATTACTTTCTAATCTAAATGTAGAAAAAGTGCCATGTCTTATATTCTTCGTTGCTGTACGCAAAAAATAATGACGATTTTTTATTTTAATGAACAGCACACCGCTAAAGCATTAGAAAAATGCAATTGCATTGTTAGTCCAATAAGAATTGCTTTTTCTTGTAAACATAAACAGACTAAGAATTGAGTACTTGACCTGAGATGTTTTCTAAATTGCTTTCGATATCATGAACAAAATCATTTTTTTTAGATTTTTATTCCTTAATTGCTGGTAGAAGGTGAAGGGTGGAATAATCGGGTAAAGTTAATATAAACGTTCGTGGTTCGCCAGTAACGGTATCATCACCACCACACGTATAAGAGAGCGATGAAAAGTACTGTTTTGGTTTGAAGAGTAAAATCAAGATACTGAATGCGAACACGTGGCCTACCAACTTAGCCCGCAAGGCTGTGGAAATTCAATTTGTGGTCGAACCCAGGATCGATTGACTAATTGTAAATCAGTAACACATATCCATAGACGTCAATGATAGCTGTGTACCCTGTGGACGGCATGCTCAAGGTGGTAGAAAAAACACGCTTTCTACAATCATAGCACCGCACTAGGATTTTCTCCTGTGTCGCAGGTGCCATGGACACACAAAGACGAACACACAAACACCTAAACCCAGAACAGAAGTCTAAATTCAACATTCAGAAGTCTGTTTGGCCGGGAATCGAAACTGGAACTGTGCGTCACACCAGTGTGGTGACCGCTTCGTCACGCGGATCGTAAACCAGTAAACTTCGACCG
>DWLI01001067.1:0-17078 GCA_018249915.1 Cecropterus dorantes dorantes | reverse complement strand
AACACACACAAAAGAAAAACGAAAACAAAAAGGAACAAAAATAAAACGTAAAAACAATAACAATACAAAAAAATAAATAAAAAAAAAAAAAAAAAAAAACAAAGTAAAAAGAAAAAAGTAAAATAAATAATTATAAATAACTAACTGTTTCCTGCAAAGACATTTGAAAAAACTATAATACTAAACAATACAAAAACCCGTTTTAGCCCTCTCAAGTGCTGAATATGACAATAAATTAATGTAAAAAATATATATTAAAAACAAGCTTTTATTTGAATACACTGAAAAAAAGAAAATAAACGTAATACTCCCATCATTGTATTACGTATGTATTTTTATTGAATTGTACAAATTTATATATCAAAAAAATCTTTAGCTTTGTGCAATATTAGAATAAAAGTAGATAATGTTGTTATAATATTAATTAAATTAAAGTAGATAATGTTGTTATAATATTAATTAGTTGTATTAATTTAAGCCTTGTAGGTACATTATTGCTGTCAAACAATGCCTATAGGTACCAATCTTTGATGTAATCACTTAAAATACCTAGATCTTGTTTACTACAGAAATTATAGACCAGTTTTATATGAGCTTTCAAAATATAAAATTATTATCTCCACTGGTTTTACAAAAAAATTCATGATATGTTAAGATTCATGTACTCCAAATCTTTAATTTAAAAAGTTCATGTGTCACTAGTATACGTATACCAGTGATTTTTTGTGTCTGTTTGTTTCGGCTATAAGAATCAGCTGCACTGATTTTTTGCGTTACTTTTGTATGTAACAGCGACGTTACTTTTGTTGACTGATAGCTGATGTTATAATTAATATCATAGGTTAATTTTCGTATAAAAAATAATAAGTTTCGCTAAAAAAAAATGAAATTCCACGAAGCAGCGCACGCTCCATACGCACGCAGTCGCCATTTGCCATCAATCTTCGTTGTAAAATTATACGTGAAATTGTTTAAAGTATGAAATTTCGATTATACTTGATATACAGTCATGTTACATTTTTAAACGCGTAAAACTAAGCGGGTAAACAGCTTAACACACAGATAATATCTAATTTATCTGTGTTTGGATAACATACATAAAATAAGTGACTTTATTTTAATAAAATTCAACTACGTACATAAATTATGTAGAACCAGTATGGCTTAGTCAACCGGGTACCACCTCTACTTATTTCTAGTGTGAAGCAGTTCTTGCATTTTGGTATAAGGCGACAGTCAGTCCTCGAGAGTAGCAACGCATCTGTGATCGACTTCAGATAGAACCCCTGTTCTATATGGAGTTGCTTAAAGACGTCCATGAGCGGCAGTAACCACTTACCATCAGGTGGACTGCATGTTAGTTTGCTACTTCAATCTACTCAAAAAACTTCATCCTTAATTTTTGTTACGATTAACAGTTAAACAATAAACATAACGTTAATTTTTGTGGTCTGTTACTTTGTTAGTACAAACTATAATTAGCATGATATTATTATTATTAGGTACTCAGACAAGACAAGTTCAACCGTGAGAACCATTGTCCTAAGTTCTTAAGTAGTACAAAAAAACTTTGTTTTAAAATCTTAAAGTAATTCAGGATTCGTATCTACTTGTTGAATGTTAAACATTGCCGTTATATTAACTAAAGAACTAAAGCGAAATATTACAATTTATTATCATCTTTTATTATATTTTTGATCTGTTCTGTTTTTACGTTAGACATTTGCTTATATTTTTTCTTAGTTGGGTCTATACCATATTTTATGATAAAAAAAATAAAACGGATGTACACCCGTTGTTGTTCAACTCCTCATTACCAACTATACCTATTTCTGAATTAAATCAAATCATACGTGCTTTTTATACAGTTAGTTGAAATTTTACGTAATTAAGACGTTATATTTAACCTTACTTTTTATAATAATAAAATTTACTATGGAACTTTTAAGTAATGGTACATATGTGGAAGACAATTAGTGTCCGACCGAAGCTTCGGATCTGGTTTCGGCTTCGGCCACATTCAGCAAAAAAAAAAACGCCTTCTACAACACCTCCAGCTTTGATTTCGACCAAAAATCTACCTTCGGTCAGACACTAATAACAGTAGACTTTGTAAGAACTTACAAAGGTTATCTATTAAACTCTATAAGGTACCTGGGTGGGGTCCGCCTTAGACTGGTGCGTGTCCAGGAATGCCGATTTAAAGGGTTTCCAGGACTCCTCGTGCCATTTTCAGATCTGTGAACAAAAATAATGTTAGCAATACTTCTATATTTTACTTAGGAATAAAACATCAACTCCCTTGCATGTCATTGCGTTACTTACAAAATTGAAGTATATATCAGTCATATCAAAATAACCCCTGCTTTAAAAATCGACTTTTATTATACATGTAACATATAAATCTATTGAAGTTACTATTTTCGTCAGTATGGCAGCGCGTAAATATCGGGAAACTCCTGAACTAATCTTGCAAGATTTTTACACACAGTCATAATAGTGCTAATTTTTCACCAAAAAAAGAAACATTACCAAAATATTAAAACATATAAACCCGGCTGCTTAAAAACGATAAAAAAAAAAATTTCTTAATTACTCTTCTTAAGCAGTCCGGTAGTAATATTCGGACGAATAATAAAAGTCAGCTTATGCAAAAAAAAACAAGCATTTTAATTTCCTACGCGTAAAATGAAGCTGTATAAAAGAAAATGTAAAACAAATGAGGTCATTAATACAGAAACAAGCAGGCATCATTTGTACTTACTTTTTATCCAAAAAAAGTATTTAGCTAAATTAATTTGCAAAGTAAATAGATTACATACGATTAACTGACGCAAAGAAACCTACAATACAATAATGCGATTGGATCGAAATAAAGCTTGAGTGACGATGGTAGAACCTTGAATTTTTTTAAAGATTAGCTCTGAGTCATTCAGTACTTCGTTAGCTTAGATATACATACTGATAGCACATTTATCTTAGTTTTATGTATATTTGTATTCAAAGTCGACAACGCTTAAAGGTTGGGGACAAGTGAAATGCACTGTTAGTCACTCGACACGTGTATTGTATTATATCATTTGTATTTATCATGATGTACAATGATGACATTATCAGGGAGATATATTTTGGTGGACAAACTTCTATGAAATGACTTTATTTTGTATCGGCCTACTAGGGCATTTACAAATTGTCTGTTTCAACATTTTTTACAGTAGTACTTACTGAGAAGACCCGGCAAGAAGGTCAGCCGGCTTGTCTTTTTTGTTTGTGTAATATTTCGTTATATTTTAAATATTTTGTTTTTATATGGATGTAAAGTTACATTATATATAGATAGCTTTAGTTCTTGACTTACTTATAACTAAACGTGAGGTTTCTTTGGCTATTCTACATCTGTTGTTTTTCTACATCAAGTGCTTGGTATAATCATGTTTGTCATCAGTTTAGGATTTATATATGAAGGATAACTCGTTGCCCTACATTGTACTACTACTCGTAAGTAAAATTTGGCTAGTTATTAACCTCGATGTTGGACATATCCTAACAACTTGTTGGGTGCTAGCACATTTGCTTTAAAAAAATAAAACCGTGAAAAAATCTGAGCATGCCTCTCAAAACAAAAATCTTAGTACTTTTGAAGACTGCAGCGCTAAGGGAATATTTAACCATCACCGACTCCTACAAAGGAGAATATTCTTCGCTTTATTTTTCTTAATACCTACAAGTAGGTAATTGCTGTAGTAAAGAAAGTCTGCATACGTGAAAACCGCTAAAGCAATTTTAGATGATATTTACGTGTTTATCCCCAAAAAAAAAATGTGGAGTTTACGTGATTCCTGCAAACTCGTAAATTATTTAAGTCGATGGTAAAATAATATAGTACTCGTACACATGTTCATCGCGATGTACGTAAAGATATACTATCTGTACCAAATTTTTTACGAGACCATTATTGTCCCATTGCTGGGCACGGGTCTTCTCTCGGACTGAGAGTTTCAGGCCATAGTCAACCAACAAGTGGGAATTGGTAGACTTCACACACCTTTGAAACTCTTTTAAAGAACTCTCAGGGGTATAGATTCCTCACGATGTTTTCCTTCACCGTAAAACAGTGATAATTACCTTCTAATACGCACATTATTTCAGAAAAAAACAGTGGTGCCTAGGACCCTCGATTGAGAGGCCGAATTTTTCAACCATTGCTAAGCTATTACTGGTCATAATGGAATGATGAGTACATATTTATATTTCGGGGTAAATGTGTTAATGTCGGCGTTAAACTTAAGGAAGAATTATATTATAACGTGAAGTAAAAGTTTCTAAACGATATATTGCGAAATTTTATAAGTAGAACAGATTAGCTTCTTTTTTAAATATTTGACTAAGATTTCAAATAAATTCCAAGAGATTGCACGTCTAAATATTCATGATTTCTTTTGCAAGTAATTTCAGCTGGCGTGCAAGAAACGACCAATTTCGTGAATTTTGCAAACCGAATCACAGACAATTATTCCATTCATAAACGCAGACAGTCAGGCGTCTTTTTGTAAAGGTCACTGAATTGGAGTATTTCCAAGTCTAGCCAAACTATGAGCCAAGGCTTTGAAAAACTTTCGTATTTTATGTTTTCATTCTCTTTGAATATTCGTTCTACTGGGATAAATCATATTTAGGGACCAATGTTGTGTTCGATTAAATAAATCATAAACTGACAGAATAGTTGTTAACATTTTGAGCATGATACTCCAGTACAGTGGACGAGGTCAAATTACATAAGTGCGTTTTGAGAATAATATAACTTGTTTTATTCAAGGAAAATAGCTTTAGAAAACGTGCATAGTAAATGTGATCCATAATATATTTAAAGGTTTGTAAAGTCTTATTTAGTAGCAGTTAGTCAGTTACCTATAGTAACAGGGGACTAACTGCCATCTTTAATTGTGGCCTAATATGTGGTTGAGGGCGGAAGAAATTTTATTGGTATGTTTTCGCAATAGCACCAAGGCATCATCTATACAACCTCAAGCCTTATGATCCATTTATTAGCAGAGTCTTAACTTTTTTTTTTATAATTACTAACGTGTTAGCTGGTGCGTCTACGTCTCCTTCTCCGTAACACTCGAAGTTCTCAGCGTCTGATATAGAGTTGCCGGGGCTGGAGTCTACCGGCTCTGACTGGCCAGCTGAGTCTGTGCCGTTCTGAAATTCACAGAGACTATTATTAATATATATTTTTCAAATAATATACATTTATTTTCAGATTTTATAATGATGGTGGGTATTTGTAATGACTGTTTAAGACACCTTATCAATAGAGATAAATATGAACGCTTTTATGAAACTTTTTTTAGGAATGACCAGAAATTGCATTTAATTTGAAACAAACTGTTACTATTTGTACATCCTTCTAATATCATAAACTACTGGTCTGAATTCGCTGAAATTTGGCAAACGAATTAGCGTAAGTGACTGAAGCGGGCGGAGCCGCGGGAGTAACCTAGTTACTAAATATATAAAAGTTAAATATATATATTTTTTTTTACCTGTAATTTCCTGGGGAGATTTCCGGGGGATGAGCGTGGCGATTTGGTCCTTTGGAACACACTGGGCGCCATCATGACCGCCACAGGCACCTTCAATCCTGAAAAATAAAATTTTACCATTGAAATAAAATAATGAAATGTAAATACCAAATACTTTGTAACATTTGTTTTTTCCTTAAAAGCCTCTCCTTTTAACGATAAAGGTATCCTGTTTATATGTATACACAAATATGAAACCTTAATATATTGTATGGAATCTAAATGTATTGTAATATAATAAAAAAATGAGTCTGAGTTGAATGTCTTTCTCTACCAATCACGCGACATGTAACTTATAATGTTTTCTATACTGCAAAATAGCCTGTAAAATATAATAGGCAACATGTTTGACACTTTACGTAAATCTTGACGAATAGCAGTTAACGAAGGAAGGAAATAATACGATTACATAATAGCCGGAACAGTGCCGTATGAAAAGTGAGCAAGTGAAAGACTATGTAGTGTGTTTGTGGAGAATCTTTCGTATATTCGTTGCGCAAGATTAATGTAACAGGTAATGCCCGATAAGATGGCCATTGTAATCCAATGATTACTAATATACTCGCTGTAGATAAGAAACAACAATATCAGAAGAAACATTAACATGTTTCTGTTCTGTTCTGAAGTAAGTGTCACGGAAAAACAAAAACGTGGGTATTTGTTTAGTAATTAACGTAACTGGTTTATATTTATTAACGGCATTTAGCACTTATGTCACCAGAACAATGTGAAATTACAAGCTGAAAAACTACAAAATATGTAATACAATTATAATTATCTCTAATTTCCGAGATTAAATCTTTTCGTAATTCATGCGCATTAGTTCATTGGGTATACAAACTTATAATTAAAGTGATAAAAGATTCAAAGATTCAAAGATTCAAAGAGAAAGAGAAGAGAAGTGATAAAGGATATACGTCAAAGAAAAGTTCACTTTAGAGTTACATTTATAGAACACTAGGTGTGCTACGCGGTTTCGCCCGCTACTAAATAAGAAAAAAACACATAAAAAATATAGCGGACTGTTAAAAAATATTTTATCAATTCGAACCAGTAGTTCCTGAGATTAGTCCGTTCAACCAAACAAACTTTACTGCTTTATAATATTAATATAGATTTGAAATATATTATGGTTTGAAAATAGTTTAATAGATTCGCACCATTAACAGCTTCGTTAAGCAATCGACACAGGCAAAGGAAGAATCGAGCGAGGAGGACCAGCGCATTCCACCAGGCCTCGAGCAGCCGCGCCGCCTCTACCACGTCACTCCGGAGTACCACAACCACCTCCGACACACACGTCAACATTGATGTACTGTTTGCATTCAGTTTTCACTTTATTTATACATTTACATAAATACACACTATCAAAAACATTGTTTCTGCTCTTCTGTCTTCTTGATTCTCGAGGTTAAGTTTACAGTTCGCACTTTTCATGGTTGTCAACATTATAGCGCTGATAATAAGGTACTTGGAGTTATTTTATCGAGTGCACGTAATCTTGCACGTATGCTACCTTGTACAACAGTCTTGATGTCTTGTTTTCCTTCCACATTATTTTCATAACCCTAACGTGAAAGTTCTATTATAATTTATCATCCAAGACGTATCAGACTCGTGTGCAATTATCTGTCCGTAGCTGAGTAGTTAATCCTTATTGCTTCCTTTTCTCGTATTTTCCACATACTGAACTGAATCTTCTTGTATTAATTCTTACATATCACATTTTAGTCCACTTATATTCGTCAATTTGCCGAATTTTGAAAAGAAATTTTGATTTATCTGATTCAATTCACATTTCAGTTAAACTTTACCGCAAATCTCAAAGCGAGCATAGTTAGGAATCCGATAAGAAATTGTGTTATCGGGTCTCGCGGTAAAAGGTGTGACTGGATTTGAACACACCGAGATAATATTGCTTTAAAATTTGTAGCAGTTCACGTAAAAGGTATTTAGTCTGTCAGACTCTGTGCTAAACTAACATGTCGCTATCTTAGCGTTAGTCTGGAAGAAAGTAATAGTTTAATGAAGGCGTAGATTACATGTCAATAAGTATACTATAATTATGTGTTTACTGTGGAAAATGATCGGTTGGTGCAAGCTGCAGTACGAGTGGCTTCACGCTCTCTGCACAGCTATCTTAACAAAATTTTCCATTGAAGTTAGTTTCAGTTGTGTGCTGTCTAAAGTACTATGCTTGACATGTTTAATGAACGTCCGAGAACCGAATAATACAACCCAATGATTTGTGGAAATCTAATACGCTATTCAGTTTTTAGGGTTTCAATTCTCATATTACAAAGGACTAGAACACCAATGCCCTATTATTTCATATATAATATTAAATGATGTTTGTAATCCCTTTTTCATTTTCGTTCAGTTATAACTATCGTATTACACAATCATGCATATTCGTCGCTGACCGTGTATGTTAAATTTAATATTTTTCCAATAAGGCCTTATTGCCAATCGACATATAGAGCATTTCAAACGAAGCAATTTATGTGCGTATCTTGTTGTGTAGCGTACACATGAAGCAAGTGAAAATGCCGACAAATGATTTCCTCACGACCAATTTACGTAAACATACACGACTATTCATTGACAGACGTTTTTTGTTAAAAGTAACTTTTTAGTAAAAATAAAAATGATTGGCACATCTTTTGCTTTTCGATTTTGTTACTTTTATTTTTCACATTTTATTTCATCTTTTAGCAGCTGGTGGTTAATACTGTCAGGCTAGAGGGTTCTTTAAAATCTTAAAGCATCCAAATATCACAGTGAAAATATCGAAAAAAAAATCACAGTATATCATTTTTTAAACACACGATTTTTTTTAGGAACACTAGTTAATCAATATATGTTAATATATGCCACAGACCTGTACATAGTTGCACTTAACAATTCAAATTCTCATTCCGACAACATACATGTACTTCGCCGGTATCGCCATTGGTATTCCGGCTTTTCAATATTCGCAAACTTTCTTTTGCGTTCATCCGCAGTCGGCCTGTCGAGTAGGAAGGAAATGAACTGGTCTCTATATCTAAACCAGTATTCCTGGCTGATTACGTGATCACATTAACTTTTTCCCACAGTTTATTTACATCAATATCCAATATTTATATCCATTTTGAAGTAGACATTTATTTTCCATGATTATATAAATCAGTTGAGTTGGAGTATAGTTGAGTTGGTTAAAGTTTAGTCATTTTGCGACTTTTCAATTTTCACTTATTATTTAATTGTTTTTATTTTATTCCGTTCCATACACTTAAAAAGTTAACGAAAAAGTGTCTGTATTTATTATTATTGACCACTCCGTGTATTTTTTTATTCCGATGGAAAAGTTTTGGGGTATAATACCGGCAAGGCCCGATGGCCGGCTTCGACTGCGGGCCCTACTCCACCGGTTGGTACTGATGCAATGACAGCTAATATTACAGTATTATCGATAAACGGACAGGCAAAAAACGCTCATTGTAAACTGAGCTATTGCAAGCAGCAGGTGACCGGCAATCGATTTTAGACAAAAGTGTGGGCCATATTGTGTAACATTTTTGTCATACTAAATATGTTACGAAATGTTGTTAATATACTACGTTAAAATGTAACGTTACGATAATATACATTACCGAAACATTATTGAGGCAGTATAAAGGTTGTACTATAACGTAATGACACAGTTTGGACATGTTCAACCTGTAATAGCGATACTATAAGAAATATACAAGCAAGTTGAATTTGATTTAAAGAAAATATTAAAAATATAATAATAATTATGTGAATGATTATATTAATGTTTTAGTAAATGTAAACAATTTCCGCGTGGATCGTGTTGTTACTCCTTAAGTCATATATATAGCTCTACAAACAAAGATAATTGAGGCCAAACTGCTGCTTTTTCATGGAAAAAAGCTGTGTTATTGTTTTCCCGGAATTTCGTAGACATATCAGGTGTACTAGCCTAATATGTGTACAAAGTTCCGATTATATTCCTGATCGCCTAAAACTTGATCGCTTTATGATTTATTATAGAATTATAGAATATTGAAGTAGCAAACGAGCACGCAGTCCACTTAAAAGTAAGTGTCAACTGCCGCCCATGAATATATTAACGCAAATTTATAGAGAACAGGAGTTTTAAATTAAGTCAATCACAGATACGTTGTTTTACTCAAGCGACGTTGTTCGTCTCATATATAAGTGAGCCTTAAACCACTCCCTTTCAATGAAATGCCAGAACTGCTCTATGCTAGAAATAGGTGTGGAGGTACCAAACTTGTTCTCGAACAAACAAATTATACTCGTAAATGCAATTAAATTAAAATGAATTAAATTACAATTCAATTAAAATGTGATTGAAATAACACACGAGACCACGTTACAATACGTTATTGTAATGCCAAAATTCCACATAAACAAATTTTCCTTCAGCTTGCCTATTATATTGTGTGCAACTTATAATGAACTCACGCTGCGTTTCGTAAAGCACCATTTAAGAAATTCTGCCAAATAGACCGAGAACACACGTTGTACATTCGTATTTGCTTAACAGGTGACCTTGGTAGTTTATGAAGTGTTAAATTTGGAAAGCAAAATATAAGAAGAATATATGTTAGGAAAGTTTTCATTGATCCATCACTATCTCACTGTTTAGTTAGGTCTCCTCTCAGGTAAAGGTTTTTTTAATATTATTATTATTGCCTTTATTTGAACAACGGATCGATTATAAAAGTCGTAATACCGGGCTTTTATGCGGTACTAAGAATCATTTTTTTCCGACGAATCTATGTAATTTCGCCCACGAATTTGCATAGTGCGACTCATACAACAGCAAAAGTATATCGATATGCCTGCTTGTGAACAATAAAGAAATAGGCTTGTGTTCTTTATTGTTATAAGGTCTCATGAGAAGTTAATGAGGTTTTAAGTCGTAGTCCACCAACCACCACCACGCTGGTCAAGTGTGGATTGGTAGACTCCACACATTTTGGAAGCATATTTTAAAACATGTTTTCCTTCATCTTTAAAGCAAGTGACAAATAATTTCTAATAAGTACGAGGAATTCGCATCTCGGCACCCCAGATCGCGAGACAGAATTTCAATCTACTAGGCTATTAGTGCTTCTAGGAAAGTAGTGCCGATAAAAGAACAATAAGAGTAAGTTTGTAGATCGATTGCGCTTGTGGGAGCGGTGATGGCATCGACCTCGCGTTGCGCAATCGAACCACGTTAATTCGACTCTGGTTATTCAAACTTCGTAGTAATTTCAACGATTACTATTCTCGAACCGAATCGTGAACTTAATTGTTTGCGCTTTTAAACGCTTCGTGGCCCACAATTTTGACAGGGCTCAAGTACGTGAAATGTATAATTATTATTTTAATTGAAAGTGTTTAGAAAGGATTGTTTTGCAGTGCGCGCCGCAAAACTCTAAAAATAAAATTTTGTCTTCAGTTTTCAACATATTGCATGCCACTAAATCACATGACCTTTACTAAAGTCTTATATATGTTTTGAAGTACCTACTTAACCAAAATATATATTTTAATCACACGTAAATGACTACGCCGGACGGATATGGGGACGTGACATGGATTATTAAGTGTTTTAAAATCGTAGAAATAAATTATAGTTGCATCAACAGGATACCTAATAGGATGCCATATTTTGTTTGTAATAATATGTCGAAATTGGTTTAAAAGGCTTCGCGACATGAATATAACGGCTGTGCCTTTTCTTTTGCTCAGTTTGGGTATTGTGAGATATATTACTCTATACTATTATGCTATTCAGATACGTAAAAGAATTACAAAGTACAATGTCGTCTAGTAGCTTTTAATTATCTGTATTTTAATTAGCTGTAGATCATTTTGACATATATAGACTATCACCGTAGCGGTATACAGTTCTTGTTGTAGACACTTATATACTATTGGTGTATACTTAGATAATAGAGACATTATAGGCATCTATTCTTTGGGCTAGCAATATAAATAGTTTTTATGCTTTTATATGCTTATCGTGATTCCGTTTATTAAGAATGCTTTATATTAGCTTATCCATGACCATAGGTTCCACTCTTATATCACTGTCCGTTAAAATGAGCAAATTCGTCCCATTTATAGCATTTTATCATCCCGTTAAAATATCGTCAAAATCAAAGAAAGTTAAAATTATTTATTTATCTAAACTTAGCTATTTCTTAGTGTTCTCTTGAAACCAGAGAGTCAAGCACCGTCACTAAAACAGTCGCCATCTTAAAATCATAAACCTCAAAAAATATTATAAAGTCGATATTTCGCGAAATATATTATATTGAAAATACAGAAACTAATGATATGCACTTTTTACTAGACTGCGTCAGAAGAATGGTAATGTGTTTACACATAATCCGTAGGTTTATAACTTTTCCAAAGTTATCAACAAAGCAAAATTTATAATGACGAAAGAGCCGTTGCAAGATCTTATTACAATCGAGTACCGTTCACAGACCCCTTCGGATTGTAATCCTAGACCTATAATTTGAGCTAACGTGACGTTTGCGTGTGAGCCGAAAGGTCAGAGAATTGTATAGTAACTTAAGTCTAGAGTTCGAGTACCTAACTGGAATTAGTAAGTAGCTCATCAAATTATATCGATTTCAATTTCTCTTTCAAAAATAACTTAGTCTTTATATTTAACTTTGGAATTTCTTGAAGTATAATTTTTGAGAACTCTATTTATTGGAGGGGTCTGGTTCTATATGGGAATCGTTTGGGTTTTTGTACCAACAAATGAATTCTAGACTCGAAGTCTAAAATTCATTTGGTGGTACGGAACTCACTGAGTGCGAATTCGACTTACATTAGGCCAATTATTCTGTCAGTTGAATGTCAGCTAAAGAAATTGATTGGCACCGTATAAATACAAAAATACACATTGACCAATAGATAAAATATTCATTCGAATGAAGGTCTTACTTAATGAAATAGTACTAAATTTCACGGATTAAAATGAAACAAAAAATATTAAATATTTAAAAATTAAATATTTTAATCGATGTCATGTTCAAAATTAATGCCCGATGTCCGGAAATTGTTATGTGTTGTGGTCATGCAAATGCTGTTTTATGAATAATTGATTTATTAACACAGTAGTGGATTTGGGTGGACGTAGTCCTGCCAATAAAATAAATTTCGATATGAAGCTACCATATAAGTTTTAATGTATCTTATCTTATAAGCTGAAAGTGATAATTCATCTCCTTAGAAAAAATCAATAATTTATAGATATATTTGTTTCATTTATCTTGTTTCATCTATTTCAATTAATGTATACTTGCACGCCAGTTATCGTAGGATAGATGTAACTACGATGCCAGAAACCTTCGCTGTATATTCAACTTCCTAAGTTTCATAGCGATTGGATGGGATGCCGCATGCTACTGTTACTGATAAGTGTACCCTTTTCTATACATTGATTGATATTTGGTATAGTATATTGTCTGTAATTATCATATAGCGTGGTAATATCATGATACAGCGTTCATGTAATGAGTATATTAGTCACTAATACCCTACATTTGCCGGCATCGTATGTCCGGCTGATCACCGGATTTAATATCTAGGTGAACTGAATGTCTGCACAGCATTGCGGGGTATTAGGTGCGTGCGTGTGAAATTGTAAACAAATTATTGTCATTTGACCCGGTACAGTAACAATACCTGTGCAATATAATGCATACGGGCGAATGCGCATATGTCCCGCATAAGTTATACGCACAAATTGTAATTTATCCATTACAGATTATAAATTATTATTTTAAGTCATACCCATAACGGATTGTGTTAAAAATATCAAATTAAATAAGTAGCATCTCTCTTATCGATTATTTAGTAAATTGTTATTTTGTTAAGTCGCAAACAATTATGCTGTCTTCAGTGAGTAACCTAACATAGAATTGGAGTTAAATCTGAAGTCGTTACCTTTCTCTGAGGACTAATTTGGAGCCCTTACAAACCAGAATGCACCGGCGCTTAACATTGTTGTAAGATCTTCTATCTTAGAAACAGATGTATCGGTGCTGTTTTCAGACTCGAACTACTAGGATTACATATACTTTTGAGTTTATATACATTACACGGATAAAATTTTTGATATGACAAATAAACGTGCTCTATTTTTTCATATCCTCATATTTCACATTTTAATGTTCTAACTACCGACTAAGCTCATATAACTGCACACAAAATCACGATTTAATTGGTGAGAGAGTGATGACAAAACAAAAACTTAGAGAATTTAGTTTTTGTATTTTACTGATAATGAAAGTCTAACGCCATGGTTAAAAAGTAGAAAAGTGGGTGTAATGGATATCATAGTGGATCAGCTGTTTACGCTCTGACGGACATCGCTGTGGTCTCGTAGTGCACATTAATCGGTCTAATTTAAAGAGAAACTAAGATAACAGATTTAAAAAAGTGTGTATGCAATTCACACACGGCAGACGTAAAACTTCTGAGAAGTACCCAACAAGAGATTAAGATGGATAACAGGAGTATTAGGATAAATAGTAAGGTTTATTATTTACGCTATAAAACTTCGGACAAAGAGGACATTCAAGATATAAACTACTGTAATTAATAAATTTGAAATGTAAGGATTATTTGTCATCATAAAGGTAAATTCAAATTATCATAATGTTAGCTTCATATAAGAGTTTTAATCAAACTGTCAACAGTTATTTAACCTCCTTCTATCCACCAGCTTTTTGGCGTCCATTGCTGGACAGAGATCTTTTCAATTAAGGAGTTCTGCCACAACGCCTGCGTGGTAGTGACCGTAGTAGGTGTTGATGATATAATGTATTCTATCTCATTCTCTCGCCGACTTAATGCTATACTATGTTTGTTTTTTATTGTGACGCATTTTCGTTTCATCGAGTTTCAAATCACTACGATTCTAAAGAAGTTTCACTTCAACTGTAAGGTGATTTATACTTAAAGTAATTTGGAATACTTAGAATCTTTTATTTAAAGTTTCAACATTTTAAAACTTTAGTAACTTACTTTTCCTTTTTTCTAAATATATATTTCCTTTTTTTCAAATATTCTAAATATATTAATGGGACATCAATATGGTTTTAATTTTACTAAAAACACGAACAGGTATCTCATTAAAAACTTGGTTGGTTGAATGACATGAAATTTAGTTAGCCGTTGCATGTATCTTCTTACTAATTAGATCGTTAGAAATAGTTCGGTGTATTAGCTCTATAAATATTTTTTGTTCTTTGATGCAACATCGTTAGGCTTTTAACAAAATAAATATAGGTTAGTATGTGTATATGTGTGGTATAACCTAAAAACAGGAAGTTTTCGTAAATGGAGATAAAACTATAAAAACACACATAGTGGCACTCCGGGAGTGCCGACAAAAGTGAAACAATAAACACATGCTTGTTTATCTTTGTATATAGATACACATGCATGTGTTATCTCTATATATGTATGTACATGTACATACACTATATATATATGTACATACGTATATAGAGATATCGGTTACGGTAACAGTGAATTTAATAGTTTTCTCATCGTAAAAGCGTCCAACTTGCCTAAATAAGTTTTCACTTCAAAAATATCGAAATACACAGTAGTTGTGTGTGATGTACAATCAACGCAAACCTTATCATTTTACTTGTATATTGATGGATTGTAATATAATATTGCACGAGAACATTTGAGTAGGTGTAAGGTTCAATCAGACCGGCACATCGGACACCGAGACCCACCCCGTATTACGTGACATTATATTTTTGAGTTGATTCAGGTCGATTCGTTTCACCTTGAACACTACTCGATCCACGAGTTGAATCTAGCTGCACGATTGCACCCTGCTGGCTTTTTTAAGTTTAATATTTTTTGAGTTAAAAATTGCTTATAGGCACTCATACCAAAGTGTAGATCGGTAAAGAATAAATACAAAGAAGTAGCTTCAAGGGTATTCAGGAATAACACTGCGTGGTCCGGCTCCTGAAATGCCACCGCCAAACCTAAGCCTTCCTTATGAAAGCAGTACATATTATTCTTATACTCTAACTAAAATATTAATTGGTAAAGAGTAATTACGAAGGGGTAGCTTCAGGGGTATTCAAGAATAACACCTCGTGGCCCGTCTCCTGAAATGCGACCGCCAAACCTAAGTCTTCCTTATGAAAGCAGTACCTATTAAGCATTGCTGTATTCTGCTTCAATGGAGAGTGAGATGAAAAGAAGGGTGTTCTGTTCTTACTTAGTCATTTACGGACACACTCTTTTGGCCGACCTCAGGTGGTAGGTAATCTAAAACTAGTGTTGCTAATTAGGGTTGATTTTAGATGTATATGAGCAGCATTTATCACTTACTATCACTGCATGCTCCTTTGCTACTTATATCGTAATAATCGCACAGAATGACAAAATGTTCAAAATTTATAAGTTTCGAAAGTGATTACTATTTTACTATAACAGACAGACTCCAACTTCGCTTACAATATTCAATATCGCAGCCTTACAAATATAGAAATTTATATAATCTATATTTGTAAGCCTACACATAGGTTGAACACCTTCGAAAGACTGCTTAAATAGGTTTAAGCGGATACAATGCCGACGAAACACGTATTAGTCACGCGGTTTGCTAAGAAAAGCTCTGGCTATTGCGTATGCCACGTATGACCCTGTATAAATTGCCAATTAAATCGAATATGTATAATCGTTTCAATTGGATTATCACGGTTTTTATAATAATGGTATGGTACGTGGTCATTGTAGTAAAATTACGAGATAAAGATAGCTATTCATCATCACCGTGGCAATGGAGGCGTGTCGTGCTAATTAAAAAAAAAAGACAAAATAAAGGTAGCTATTCTCTGCCGTGCTCATATATGGAAAAATAATAATTGAAATGATGTTTATTATATAAGGACAAGATCCATTTCCGTAACTTATACGTCCATACGACTTATACGTCTACTTTTCCATAGATATGTTGGTTTGTTCAGCGGTGTTGAAAATGGTAATCATTTAAAGTATTTATGTCCTCTCATCCTAGAGTTTAATAGATAACTGTCTACAATTACTATAATAAAAAGAAATTATTATGAATACAAAGACTTGACGGTTAAAACTGAAATTGTAAAACGGGTATGTTGTTTTTATTAACCGACTTCAAAAAAGGACGAAGTTCTCAACTCGACTGTATTTTTTTTTCTTTAAAATAGAAACATGAAAGGACAATTACCTTTTAGCATTCATTTAAAGCCCATATAGTAATGATAATAAAAATGTCTTTTCCTTTTTAAATTATGTAGCCTATGTCACTGCAAACTGAAACGATTCTAATGATATATAGCTGTTTGATCTGTGCGAAAGAAATGGACATATGTACATACATACATATGCTCGAAAAACATTATCCTCCTTCTGACGCAGTTGAGACAAAATAGATTATTATTATGCAAATGC
>DWLI01001066.1:0-17081 GCA_018249915.1 Cecropterus dorantes dorantes | reverse complement strand
AAACCCAACAAAAATAAGAGATAATGTAAAAAACACGACAATTAACAGTAGTTCCCAACCGAGCGAACAAGTATGTAATTCTGCTACGGCCGATTGGGAACTAATTTTTTAATAATATTTTTAGTATTTAGTTTTACTAATATCTTATTCTCAGGCGAAATACGTTTGCATTTAAAAACATATTTACGAGTACAATAGTTTCATGTTGTTATTTTACATTTTTTTAACTTCATTTGTGTAGTTAGTTACAAGTGAAGTTAAACATTTAATAATATTTTAATTGAATTTTAACCTTCTTCTAATTTTCGTATCGAAAGAAACTTGTTTTGTATACGCAGTTTAGATAACGACACATAAATTCGATATGTGACATCCCAAGGGTTACACCAATAGTCAATCCAACTCACCAATAGTTTTAGTATTTAAACTCCTTGAATTTGGCCTTATTTAGCTCATTTCGACGAGTCCAACGTATTGAATTATTTAGCAATGAAAGCCTGTTGAAGCCAGTTAGCCAGGTGGATTGTGGATTTTGGTGGGTTTTTATTGGCGTTACTAGATCTCTAGAGTTTTAACTCAAACTAGTTATTCGTTTTGTTAGATTGGGCTTGATAACAAGATTCTGATGATGGAACTAGAAGGTGGACCACGCGATTAGGTTCAAATGATTCGGTTTGAAGAGTTTATAGATAGGGCTTACTAGCGAGTTATAATATCGATGTTAATATTGTCTGTCAAAACTAGTAATTAAGCTTTAAATGGTGTTTTAATCTTTAATTTAGGTAAAGAATTCACGTAAATCTAAAGCGTCCACTACAATACCAACCGAAAATAATATGTAATATACTATATGCTTTAATTTTAAAATTAATACATAATACTATTCTTACATTGTACCATAGGTTCTATTTATTTACTTAACTATGAGTAGAATTTTTTAAATTGTATGCATTCATCGGCTTATCGAGAGAATTGGCTAGACGACACCAGTATCGAATATTTAATTTTAAAGGGTCTGAGATAAGTTACATACCTCCGACTATTTTTAGGTCGTTACTATCTATGATGATGATAGAAAGCGAACGAACATGCATATTTAAGGTAAAAATAAACCGCTTTCCGAATTATGTACAAAAATAAAAAATATATTGAATTTAGGAGGGGCTCCACAGGGGGCACGTGTGTCTATAGAAAGGTCTTTAAAAATGACATTGAGGTTTCTAAAATGTATATTGTAGATGTCAAGGAAAACTTTCAACGAAAATTGGTTCGAACAAGATATGGTTGAAAGTTTTTGAGATATAGCACTTATTCAAAAACCGAATAACATAACTTTGTATTTAATACAAACACTATGAAAAACAAACTAATGTTGGTAGTTGGAAAACGGTTCAACTTTAGTTATTATGATATAACTTTATTAACGATACGATTCTACGGAACCCTTCGCTTGTCAGTCTGACTCGCACTTGGCCGGTTAATTTTTTTTACACCGTATCCGAACACGATCTCAATTGAGAAAAAACGGCAAGACTCGCTTTTCTTCGTAGTCGTCTTTTTTAAAGCCATCTTGTTTTAATAAAAATGTTGATATGTTTTCTACTACAGGTTTTGTGCCGTAATAACACTGAAGTTACAATCGAACTTGCAGTCCATCTTATTGTGAGAGACTACTGTTGGCCAATTGTTATCTTTATCCTGACAGATTCTACCGGAAACCGATCACAGATGCCTTGTCGTTCCACAGGACTAATCCTCATCTGTACGACTGTCGGCGTCTACAACCTTCTATCGCAGAAGAGTTTCTAGCTATAAAATAAAAATAAGCGTGGCTGTGATACCTCCTCGGTCGAACTTTGCCGGTTCCATCGCCATAGCCACTATAACCATGTCGGTGCGTTGTCAGGGCTGGCGTCGGCGCTGCGTGACGCGGAGCGCGCCGTGCGCCGTGCGCCGGCCGGAGAAACTACGGAGTTGAGCACGCACGGAACGCGCGCAACCAGTTGTAGCATTTTCATATTTATCGCATTCTTGAGAAAATGCGCTGGTTCGTTTTACTTTCCAGTAACGTTCGTATAGATACACTTGAAAAATGCACTGGGCCGCATCGTAGACGTGTAACTGCAGTCACTGTAGGTGATCGATATCTCTACCTCCAGAATTATGTTATAAGCATATAGCATACATATACAAAGATTGAGATTAGGACGGTAAAGTTTCGAACGAGCCGAACTTTTAATTGTCGGGTTATTCAGAAAGATTGATTTCTCCTTATGAAGGGCTAAAGTTTATAAATTTAACGAAAGTAAAATTAAGATGCAAGAACAATAAGTTCTGACCAAAACCTACCTTTGGTCAGACCTTACTTTTCGTAGAGATATAGGCTAAATTCAAAAACGTAGCGTGCAGGAAACGAATGTGTCGGCTTGCCCTGGGCAAAATTTTTTTTGAAGACTCTTGATCTTGCAAAACAGCATAAAATGTATATTTCTATAGACACGCCTTTCAAACTCAACTTGCTTCTGCGGGCGTCACTTTTAAGAGGCTGCATAACATCTTAGTTTGGTCGACCTATTCGAACAAGGTGGACGAATGAAACTACCGGGCCGGGCGGGCCGGGCGGCGCGAACCCTCGCTACGCTTATTACCTATGCATTTAAACATAATTTATATGCTTAACAACATATACGCTTTTAACTTTTATTCGGTAAATGATCACGGCGATACTACTAATAGTGTTAGGGTTCGGGTGTAGGGTTAGTGCTAGTTAAATACAACCTTGGTTTTATTCAAATCTTTCAAACACATTTGTTGGTGGCACCGTTAAGGCTGGTTAGCTCTTTTTGTAACTAACCAAACCAATTATTTTTCGATGGGAAAACAAACGTGGTAGCAGTATGTTACTACAGTTTCAGTGGTTGCGGATGACCATGTTAATCCTCAGGAGTAGCAACTAGTGATGTGCCGGAGATCCGTATCCGTATCTGCGGATATCCGAGGCATTTAAAAGGTCTGAATATTTTGAAATCATACGGTACATATAACGATAGTGTACTTTGCAACGATAGAGAAAAACGTAAACTTACGTCCGTGTTTTGAGGAAACGCAATAAATTCGTACTAAGGGCTCAGATCGAAACATGTCAATAAAGTAACTGTCTTGTCAAGGACACGCTTATCAAGTAAATTTGTATGAAAGTTAAGATCTGTATCCGCGGATCTGGATACCTGTGATCCGTATCCACAAATCTTTTATTTTAACGCACATCTCTAGTAGTAACGCATCTATCACATACGCACACGTCAGGTGGAACTTCTGTTTGTATGAAATTGATAACAGCTGTATCATATGTATGAACGGAAGGTCCTTTTCAGCTTCACATACGCTTTACCTCCCATGATCGTTTCCTCGGGCAATCTGAAAGTAAAGAATGATCTATCAAAATTTGGTGATGGTGAATATGTTAAAAACATGAATACCATCATACTCCACCATAAAAACCGACTGAATTCAGATTTGAAAAAAAAAACATTAAAGATCAGGAAGATTTGCTAAGCCTACTTCTGACAATAACATCAATAAATAAGATGATAGAAATTTCCTTTAAACCATAACAAAGTTGTCGTAACTGTTTAGATTAATAGAACACCGCACCTCTACTTTATTTTTGCCATCTATCACAAAGGATTATTTAACAGCATTTTAAAGCATAATGTAACAAGTTAAATGTAATATTGTAAATAGTGTACACTAGGTGTGTTGTAACTTTAAACTCTACTAACTATTGTATCATTCACCAGGAGGAATGTGGATGCACCACCAAGAACGTTGAGCAAGAACTTGTTGCTTTGTAAGAATAGTGCTCCCGTTCGCATTTCTCTTGAGTTGTTGACTCCTGTACGGAACTGAGTTGAAATTATATCCCCAACCACCTTATTGACCCGGTTTATCTATCTTTATCTTTCATCTATCCTCTGCCTAAAAATGTCCTATTACTCCTACGGTAGAACTGTTCAGTAGAACAAGTTGGAATAATCCATTTAAGCGGCGCTTATCGAATAAAGTAGAGTTTTAAAGGACATTAAGTATACATGAGTATATTTAATGCTATAAAAGCTAAGCCGGAATGATATAATAAACATAAGTTTGGACTTTTTGTAATAAGTAGTGTCCGACCGAAGCTTCGGCTTCGGCCGAAGGTTGTTCCTATAACCGAAAATCGACTCCGGCTTTGTCCAAAAATCGATACTAGTAGTAAGTTAGCTAGTAGTACACCTATCTATACACACACGCGTGCAAGTAAGCACGCATGCACCTACATATGTATGCAAGAATATATTTTTTTTTTATGAACTACGCGAAGTACCTACCCATGCAAAATTTTATGTAAATTGGATAAGTGGTTCTTGCGTGATTGAGTGTCAAACAGACACACATCATCTCTTTTTTACATATTAGTAGAGACTATTTGAATTGCATTTTTTGTGTGGCAGAGCTAAAGTATGGATTTTTCCTTTTTTTGGATTCGTTCTTTTTTTCTATTTTAATTTGTGTCGCCCGGGATTGGAAAGCTTTTTGAACATTTCCTACAGAACATCCACGGAGTGTCTAAAAACAGCTTTGTACGGGATGAAGGTCTCTGACCTCTTCATTTGCCCTCTAATTAATGATTTTTAAATTTGATGATTTGAATTGAATTAATAAATCCTGAATGATTATGTCTCTTGCTTTGTGTGTGACACTAAACTTTAATTTATTTTATTTAACTTTAATTATCTCTTAAACTTTTAAGTAACAATAGTAATGTTCTTAAGGTATACCTTTGTTTTCCTATTAAATAAAGTATCCTTTAAGATACAATTATTCCTAAAACGGAGCGCTGGAGGTGCAACCCTATATGAAAATGACGATTCATTTGTTATTTTTTGTTGTCCGTCTGCATAACGATTGCAATGGATTCTGAATTTGTTGTTTACATCTGAAAGTATTATTTTTATGGAAGATTGTCGGGCACGCTCTATATTTTGATCCATTGAACAGGAAGATAATGGCCTACTTATATCAAAGTTACTAGTGGTCCACTAATTAAATTTACGACAGCGGGTTGTTGGCAGCGCCGCACGTGCGGCCGCGCGCCAAGGTCGCCGCCTGCCGCCCGTCTCCCGGCCCCGCCCCCGCCCCCTCCGCACCGCTCCAGGAATCGTTTAATAATCGGTAATTGTCTTAAATTGACCTCGATTTCTCATCACTTACTCAATACCTGACGACAACATTGACTCGCTGTGTTCATGCGAATATACGTATGTTATGTATACACAAAGATATATTTTCCACATATTAAATATAAGTGTATATTGAACTTGTGATCTAATATTCCTCCGCGCGACGCTTCCACTTCGAATGCGCCATTGAGCTTTTTACATTTTTTTCCTATTTTTTAGGACAATACTTCGCCATCATTACTTTCTGTAATGTTTGTGTCAATTCCAGACAATTCAAGATTTCTCCATTAACTCAAGGTATAAAATACTACTTTAAAGCCTGGCCGCTGAAAGAATGCATTCGTTATAGGTCGTGTCTAAATAACCCGATGCGATATATTTTGATAAACGAAAATAACATTAAAATTTGACCATTTTCTGAAAGTACAAGCATTGCTATAATTTCCCGCTAACTTAATGAGAATAACTTATTTTTAAATCCATCTTGCGCAATTACAAGTTTACGTCAGTTGATTATTTTTGTACAAAAGTTTTAAGCCAAATACCGATATCAGTATGAACGATATCTTATACACGAAACAAGTATAGATAAAATAATACTTTTCTAATATTTTCAAGCATAAAAAAATAAATATATATGCATTTTATACAAGTTACCGTAGCACAGCAGTAAGTGGTCACTGCCGCTCATGAACATCTGCAACCAAGTCATAGAACAGGAGGCAATCATGGATGCATTGCTAGTCTCGAGGACTAAGATGGTCGTCTTATAAAATGAAAGGACGCCAGAAAGCAATACTGTCGTATCTCAATAAATGCATGTTGAAAAAAATGATTATTATTAAAATTAAAGCATGCAGTCCACCCGATGGTAAGTAGCCATTGCCGCCCATGGACATCCGTAATCAACCCTAAGTAAGATACTAACCCTAAGTCCCATCTGAGGTTATCCACAGATGCGTTGGTACCCCTGAGGACTAAGTTGCAATGCCTCTGAAATGTATGTCTCCCTTACACTCAGACCAAAACATGCGCTGCCGGCATAACGCTGCTGTTACAAGGCAGAAATAGGTGTGGCGGTGGTGCTTCCGAAGTCGAACCAGAAAGAGTTCTACCATCTTGAAACTATTAATTTTTTAATTATTCTGATATAACTTGAATTCATATGTTTTCGAGATACCACAACTTCGCTTTCCAGCGTCGTAAAGTAACCATCTACCGAAACGCAAGAACTGCTTCTGATCTGCAAATAGTTGTGGAGTTAGTCACCCCCGTCGAAACACACTCATTCTATGTTATGAAATAATAATAATAAATAACCATCCCCAACATTGTCATCTGTCTATTTGGTTGCACTCTTCTTGTAATTTTAATCATAGAGAGAGCGATGAACTAGAAAGGCTAAAACCAGAGCTGGAGATATTATTTAAAAGTTATAAAGTGGGCAGAGGGGCGAGACGCACTAGCTCTGTGATACGGTCATCGCGGTTATACAATTCATCCGTATGGACCGTACCAGAATTACGTGGTTGAACTAATCTGGGTTTAAAGCAAAGTTCTCCGCACATGTTGATGCCCCTATTAAAAGATGCCTGTAGGAAAATTACAAGAAATAAGTGGGCGAAGGTTTTTATAAAGGCAACATTTTTTTGTAGGCCATTTGAACGAGATATCAGAAATGATAATATGATGATAGTCTGGTATACTCGTACAGATAATACGAGTATATTAGTACAAATATACTGCGTAGATATTTATGTCGTAAAACTTGATCGTTTTTAAATCTTTAGTTGTTCTTTATTTTCTAAAAGAAATATTTTTTATGTTACGTAACTGCAACCATGTGTTTTAGTTTAGTATTCGTACGTCTACCAAAATCATGTATGACGAACAAAAAAAGGTTATATTTGATAGTTAAAAACTGGAAGTATGGAATAATTGGTAGGTAAAGACTATAAAAAATGTTACAATATCATAAAATAATTAACATAATATATGTAAATATTGTTTTGAAAGAAGACTACCACTTTTTTCATCTATTAGTTTTTGAAAAATCAAGTCAATAAAATTACCTATATATTTTGTCTATCTTTGACATTGCAGGACATTCCCAAACAGCAAATATCAAATAGACACAACTCTATGTAAGATACATTAAGTGGAAGCCCAAATATGACCCTAAAAATATTCACTAATTCCCTTAATAGGGCAGCAGGTAAATAGAGCACCGTCCAATTTCCACAAATCAAGGTGACCGGCGCGGTCGTCGCTGCGACGGCTGTGCGGCGGCGGTGGTGTTCCCGCGTAGCCTTGTGACGTGTTTTCTTTTTACCAACTAGCACTTCGATCGTTACAACAAGTGTGGGTAACAGGTTCAAATGTCTCAAACCGACACAGTAACTTTAAGTAGCATAATACGTAGTAGTACAGATAAACATGAAACTGGAGGTTCGGTGAAGGCGCGGTGAAGACAATAGGTTGCGGCACTCGGCGCAGGTGTATGTGTGCGGTGGGTCATGGTGTGCGAGAGTGAAAGTGTGCCGCACTGCCGGAAAGTAGAACAGTACATGGAGGTTCTCGGATGCCTATCGACTTCTCAATCACACCAGAACAGGATAGCTCCCGATAAAGGTGACGGAGACTACTTGTATCACCTTGCTCATTATCGTTATTGTTTTCTGTAATTCCGATGCAGTGATAATCTACCTTGGTTGCGGCTTTTCATGGGTATATTAAAATCTTGCCCCGTCATAAACCACTATGGGCGAAAGTTCGGCCTTGTAATTGACTGACATTTTCATGGCAATACGTGTGTCCGCGAAGGAAAGTTTACAAAACAAATAAACACGTGACTTCCATTGTATTCCATACAGCCAATATGTTCTTAACGGTATTTAGCGTAAGCATTATATTTCAATTTCTTTAATAAAAATCATTCTCGTGGCGCATCTAGACAAATAATACATTTCCTTAGTTTAAGAAAATATTTGTAAACCCTCCAACGCATGTATAAGTTATATTTTTTATGTCATAAAATTTTGTACAATATTATTATTTATTTTATATTAAGTTATTGGTTAAATACATAACTTAAGTACCTACTCAGTAGGCTTAAATCAAAATACTTTTACTGAATTGTTTTTGAGTTTAAATCCCTTTTTAATTGCCATTTGGCAACTATATACTCATCCCATTGAACATTTGAATGTATCATTTGTATGTCGGTGTCGGTGGCATGAAGTACTGATTCCTAAGTCGGTCGTCGGCCTCTGCCGCGGCCGCGTTTAAAATGCCATTTGGGTGCTGCCTACTTGCCAACACTCGAAAGCCACATTGACATGTCAATATATGGTCCGACACTAAGCGCATTTTGCGCTCTCAGCCTCGACAAAACCTGGCCATAATTAAAAGTAAGCCCGGTTGCCGAAAGCCAAATTGTAGGCTGTGTGATAAGTGTAGACGCTACGATACATTACCAACAGCATATATGTATGTACAATTAAAGGGTTCTAAGACTATCTTACGTCCCTTATCATGCCCGTATATATAGGGAGAGGGAGGGATAGATAGGGAGAAACTAAATATATAGTAGATATAAACCGTAACCGTACAAATTTTATTAAAACAACTAACATCCAATGTTCTATTGGAAAATGAGATATTTACCAATAGTTACTATAAATGTAGGTGTAAAAATTGAAGGTCTTGCAAGCAAAAATTGCAGGACTTAGTTATTAACATGCTAACAAAAATGCACTCGTAGAGGTCTGTAAATTTTGACGATTCGATTCAGAATAGCTGTGCACGACAACCGAAACACTGTCGTGCCGCATGCGGGCGATTACGTTTATGTCAAACAAACTGGACTTCTAGAAACATTTGTCATAGTAATTTATCACATAAAGAAATCATTAGATTTTCGGCCTTCCGTCTTCGCCCAATAAAATTTTCACAAAAGGTATCGAAAATAATTGGCGGAAACAAATATGAGTAAGGATAAGTCGCCAACAACGCATACACTAATTCTTTAGATCAGGACGCAGCAGCGTTTACTATCTTTGCTGGAACCAAGACTGAAACTAACTTTAGATCAATCGAGGTCTTGCGACAGATTTATAAACTGGATTATGGCCAGTAACGAGTCAATTGGAATAGCAATAAAATGTCTGGAATCAAATATGGTTTTAAGTTCAGAACTAAATTGATTGGTATACAAATTTGAGCAATACCTGTGCCCATTTTTGGGAAACATGGACGGACCATGTCGTGGTTGCCACTAGTCATTACCAATCTACTCGTATACTAATATTATATATAAAAATAGGATGGTGTGTTTCTGTTTCTTACTCAATCACACAAGATCCACTGGTCTGATTTACATGAAATTTTGCATGAATGAAGCTTATTTAGCTGGTCAACTTATAGGCTACTTTTGATATCGATATTTTACAATATTTAAAAATGACGACTATTTTTATGTCCAATAGCGAAGCACGAGTACATAAGCTAATAAATAATATGTTCAACGAAATCAACCAATAATTTCCACTACAACTAGTATGTATATCTCAATATGCGTAACACAGATTGCGTTTCATGTAAAGTGATATTCGACCTACATAGAGCTTAATACGGCAAATTGATCGCTAAGATATTACGGCAAGTCGGCGTGCGCCGGCAGTCACGCGACGACCCATCGCTCGATACCGACACGGAATATTGAGGGGTGGAAGCAGAGAGCCGCTCGTTCTGCTTCAACGATCCCACGACCAGTGAACGTTGCGAGACGCCTCTCGTGCCGTAACTGCTTGCTGCCTAATTATTTTAGCTTTTGTACTTAAATCCATTCTGGTCTTTTGCAGGTAAGTTGTGGCCGCATCCGAGGCCAGTTTTATCGCCAGACCATATTCTATGCCGCCATTTCTGTAAGTGATAAACATTTTTGTTAGAAGCTAGCACGATCGCGTTAAGAAAAGCCGTCATGTATTAAATCAATATTTTACAATAACTTTCACCTGCGATTTATATAAACAAATAATAAACCTCTATTTTACCCCATTAGGGGAAGAATTTCCGAAATGATAATCACATAGATATTGTTATTTTTAATGAAAAATCTAAATATAGGATATCACTCTTGTAACGCAAAGAAGTGAGAACAGAATTACTATCCTTTTTAACGGGAAGTAATTCATCCCTTCCGCCCCTAGTAGCAGGAGAGTGGTATCGGAAACCCGAACCGAGTAAAAGTATCTCAATCGACGATTTCCACGCGAAAAGTAATCTTGCAAGGTTGACCGGTACTATCGCTCACGTTAAAGGGTATGAACCATGTTACAAAATTTTTCAAAAATGTTTTTAACATTCCTGATAACCCGGACAGAAGTTGAAGATTTTTTACAATTTGCAATATATATATTATACATATATTTCACTAATTAATTAGTGAAACAAACAAATGAATTAGTTTACAAAAAATATCCAAAAATGCCGAATTTTTTTTTCTCCATTTTCTACATAGTTATGGTTCCAGGGTATCCAAAAGGGTAAATAAGGAACCCTATAACTAATTTGATTGTTCAGTAGTATACATAATACTAGTTACTTATATATTAGACCACAATTGAGCATTATCATTACATAAATTGCAACACATGCCACATATTGACACGCTCGCACATATACGTGTTAATATGAGTCCAAAATGGACACTAGTGATTTTCAATGTTATCACAGTTATAATCGCTTATTGAAGCAAAGGCTCAGCTTGTGTTGAAAGCGAGGAGCGCGTGTGAGCAAATTTAATATAGCGTCGGCGAGCGTCGGCCGTGCGCTTGCGCAAGCCGCCGGCCCTCGAGCCGGAGCGCCACACCGACCGTATGTTTGCTAATCCCCTGCAATCTATACAAATGAATGAAAATGAAGTATCTCTGTTTGATTGCAAAATTGTATTCTATTGCCACTTTTATAAGCTCGAGTCATTTAAAATTGATTGTATTAGCCTGAAGAGACACGCATTAAAAAGGATTTGTAAGTTTTGCTTTTGAAATTACCTACGCGAATACGTTACGATCGCATGATCAGGGCTTTTTAGTTATCGTACAAGACACGTATAATCATCTCATTTTTTGTTTTCTTTCGAAAAATATATTATATTAAGAGTAACCTAGTAAGTAATATAGTTTGAATCAGCTTAGTCATGCCAATAACGTAGGTAATATGGTAAAAGATTAAAGATTTTATAAATATGTAAAATATTTATGCTACAAGGCTATTTTTAAGGTTGTTTTACCGGTTTTCTTAAATCGTCAGAAAAACCGCATTCCCGTATCGCGTAACTCAAATAGTTAAAAAATAACAAAAGAATTAAGTCGATTTCTATGCCACAAAAATATATGTTGCTTTAGTCCACACACGGTACATACTTACATAGTACAGAGGCCTGCGTCGACGCTCTGCACAGGCGGACGTAAACAAGTGTGATACCTCTTAGTGTTGATATGCATACTTATATTTGTATTAATATAATATCATCCATTTGGTTAACGCATTAACTGAAACATAAATAGTAACGTAAATTCAACCTTTCATATGTAAAATTGAACTTAACCTAACTCATTGCCTACAACACATTTATTGTATAAAGGTAATTAAAGGTCAGGTCAGAATTTATATTATTTAGGACCGGGAAATCGGTTCATGTATAAAATAGAAGTCTGGAACGGTGAAAGAGAATCTTAATAGCGGCTATCTAGCTCAATTAGCACATTAATAAACAGACTATCCTCTTTTTGCTTGCTTGGGACATTCATACAATAGTGTGGCCATGTGACACAAGAAATTAAATATGTCACCTACACTATATTTACTAATTAGTAAATGAGTAAATTTAAAGTGAATTTATATTTATATTTTTATTGTCACTCTAATTTCACGACAAAGTTGACTTTGATAAAACATTGTGATAATTGAACTCGGTTTATGTACGAGTACTACGCGGCGCCGCGCGCTGGCGGTCGAACGTGGGTATTGTTACAATTTCCTGTGTTTTTTGTTTGTCATCATTCAATTTTCAGTGAATTGTTGCTAAGTAGTCGGGTTTTTGTTTTCCTAAAAAATATTTAATTTAGCGCTTTTATTCGCCCTCCTTTTTCTTCAAAAATTAATACATATGCCACTCCCACAGTATAGTATAGACAAATGAAAGTCTAGAGGCAGAAATACCTGAAAAAGTATTTCGAGATCTATTTGTCTATGTGTATTTTTTACAGAATTTATTTTTATAATAACAGACAATTACAAGAATGGTAGTGTTGTGATAGAATGTTGTTTACTTGTGTTATACATTTATTTGTTTGTATTGTATTTAAAATATCCATCGATCGCTCTCGATGTTGGCAATCGGCCGCCAGCCACACCGGCCGCTGCCGCAGGGCGGTGACGTCACGCCGCCCACCGGCAACAGGTGCCGCCCGCCCTCGTCGGCGGTGATGTCGCCGCAACCGCCACCCACTCCCCCGTGCCGTAATCAAAACGTCATATTTGTAATTTTGATCTAATTCCTTCAGCTACCCCGGCCTTTCGTCAATAATGTGACTCTATTAGTGCGATCTTCTGACACCGGAATAAACGTTCACTGTCATATACAAGCAAGGCAACCAGCGAGTAATTCAAAATACAAGAATACCTCAATTGTAGTAGATACGACGCGATACGTGTGCCAGGCAACCGATCGACCTTCGAGCGGTTGCACTCGCTCTAATGAAATGCCAGCGCCTTTCTATCAAGTGTATGCTGAAGTGATCGGCAAGGTAAACTCAATTTCAAGTGAAATAACAGTATTGTTAATGGGTAAACGTACCTTGATGGTACATAATAGAAGGAAGAAGCCCGCCCGTCGACGTAGGAAAGAAATACAACTGGATTTGACGATTTCATAGTTATAGCTATTAAAGTATATTTTCGTAAAGGGTAGCCGGGCTGCTTTTCTGCTTACAGTTGTTTTGTTTTCAACGTAATCCTTAGCTTTATATTATTTATGAATGTTATAATGTAGATCGCGTCGGTGTCGGTGAAAGTGCAGATTTAGCGTCGGCTTGACGCAAGCGGTGCCATTGCGCGTTGCGCAGCGCTGGAACTCAGCCGCGCGCACTAACTCTTACGTTGCACAACCGGTCTGCAATCGTTTCAACTATAAACATTTGTGTACGAATTTCCAAATATAGTATTCTTCTTTATTTAAAGTCTAAATGGAGTATTTTTACCGATATAAATGGAAAGATAAGCCGCAGCGGTCGCCGCAGTCACCGCGTCAGTCTCTTACATTTGGGGCATTTATTTTATAAAATCGGCTGCGGTCCGTGGTGATATCGAATTTTCTGCGATCTAAATAGACTGAAGGCCACCGCGGTGAGGCGCCACGGCCCCCGTCGCCACCGCGTCCGCTGCAGAGCCGCCGCGGTGCACAGCCGATTGAAACACGACGTCACCACCGCGACGTGCGGCGCTCCGCCCACTGGACGGACCACTATATTTTTAATTTACGTGAAGACTACTTGTATTAACTAAAAGCGAAATGGACTTACTAATATTCCACCTTTAAAGGCTAGATTAGCCTTAACATGGTCCTTCAAATACTATCAAGAATCTACAACAGAGGACGGCGCTCCGCTAAAGGCGTTATGGAACTGTAGCAAAACACCAGTTAAAGCTTTAACTCATAGCCTAAACTGTTCCCTAACTATTGAGAAAATAAACTTGAGACATTGAGCGTAAATACGTAACAGAAACAGTTTGTTTGAGGCTTTGAGCCCTCGGCTACCGTCAATCGGTTTATGACGTCAGAGAGAGCGAGCCACATGTGAGCGGTTATGAGCGTTATGATTATTAAATAAACGAACCGCTTAGTCAACTATCAAACTGTGTATTTTTATGACTAGTTTATACATATAATATAGCTGAACTTGTGTTGAGTATTGATATTTTACGTGTATAGAGTGCACCTTACATTTGCCTGCAAACGGGTCCACAACGTTCACGCGATGACTGCTTGGCGTTTTTCTAACATAGTCGTTTTTGTCATGTGCGCGTAACCTAAATGACAGTAATGAGTTCCGTGTGGAAAGCGTGCCGCCCGCCGCCGGCCGGCCGCCCGCCGGCCGCCGCACCCTCGCTGGGACTCTGCACACTTACTCTAAACACGCCATCGTACTCCCTTGGCTTCTTGATTTTATATTTTCCGGCTGCTTCGTACTGAATAATTTCATCTTATTCCTTCTGATTATAGAGCAATTCCTCCGGTACGAACGTTAAAGCTATTCCTCGTACTTATCGATAGAGCAAACACGAAAAACAATCGTTTAAGTTTAGCTTAGTTTAAGCAACGCTTTCATTAATCGGTTACACTCCTACCCGAATCTCCTGACAGTGTTCGTGTTCCATTATTTATTCGTGTATTTATTTAAATACCTACAATGTATTATGGAAATCAAGTTAATCGTCAAGATTCACATATTAAGCAGAGTTATTGGATAATATTCCATTTCACGACGATATTTGTATAATAAAAATCAACGCGCTAATCGGAGCATGTCGGACCGCCACCTATCCGCTTGATATAGGTGTTGTAGATAGATTCTGAAGTTCTACTATAAAACGCATCGCTTTCTTTTAAATAAATACAGCCATTGCTAAAACAACTATTTGGTTAACTTACCCGTACTTTAGACTTAGACCTATTAAGAACGCCTTAGCAGAGGAGCATGCAGACCAGTACGTGGCCTCTGCCGCCCATGGACATATACGAGTATAATGTAGCTCAGACAGGATTTTAAAAAGGCATTGCTTCCTTCCTTAATTAAATTGGAACGCCTCAAGTAATCTTGTCTGCTTTATCATACCCCTTAAATCAGAGAACAGCAGATTTTGACGCGGTGAAACATCCGAACACGAACCGTGAAGGGTTTACCCCATTTAAAATCACTTCCTTTTTTTGAAACATATAAGCGGAAAATACGCGTTTACGATTAAATACCTACAGTATACAGTAACTACACCACTTTCCTCACTTAATAGCGCCACGCATTTAGATATTTAGATAAAAATATCAGATCCCATATCTGATAATTTTCATATTATCATTTTCCTTTGTACACACGCAAGGAGTTGTACGTAACGTAATTAATAAAGAAAAACTGTCGTTTTATTTATCGTGGAAATGCATGAGGCTTAGTCAAATTGAACTTGCAAGTATTGGGCGAGAGATGCATAATACTTACATTTGCTATGCTAATTTATGATTCTATTTCATAATACGATTTAATTAATTTTCTCGCTAATCCTTGAAGGTATATGAAAAGTTATAAGGACCTTCCGTGTAGAAAATTATGTGTTAACCTTGTATATGCCAACAAAAGTTGGCTATTTTTAACGCTCTCTTTTCATTAAAATAGAAATATGAAAGTCAGAAACTAAAATGTGTAGTGACGTCACTAAAATCGTCGCCATCTTTAAATAGCGAAAAATATCGAAATCAAAAGTAGACTATAGACTGGCCAGTTAAATCTATGCAAAATTTCATGTAAATCGAATCAGTGGTTCTTGCGTGAAGAAGAAGACACAGACACCCACATCATCTGCTTTTTATATATTAGTATATTAATAATTGCATTGAATTATTTTAGTACAAATAATTGATATGCATTGCGGTCTATTTGGTATGCTGAATGTATTTACATACGTATCATATCACAAATAATTATAGCGTAAAAATAGTAGCATTGTACGAGTTCGGCTGAATCGCGCCGTGGAGACACTTTTAATATAATTTATACGACCTTTTTATCGCTCTCTAAATTGCGTGGTATTGGACGAGTGTTCGGCTTCTTAAAGATACTTGTCGAGCTGAATATGTGTAATACGAACAAATCCAGACATGTTTTTTTTAAATATGGAAACTGTGTGAATCCGTACCGCAATCAGCGGGTTTGCACAATCGACAAAGGTTCTGCTATTTGTAACCTATTTTAATTTTTTGCAAATCTTGCGACGTAAGTAACGTACGACTACCTTCATGGCGTATTCTCAAAACTAACTCCCATATTGCTTACTTACTTGCTATCATATATTTCCTAAATATATCCAACGATAAATATTTTTCTAATTAAACAACGATTTGTTAATAATTTTCGTTATGAATTCAAACGGTTGTATGTGTAATTATTTATTTTAATTAAATTATTAAGCGTGTACATTTTACTCCATTAATAGATACTGAGCAAAGTTTACAAAACAATGTTATATAACTAGCTAACAATCACGCTCGCGCTCATGCACATAGGAGCCTTTGTGTGTGTCTGGGATGTTAGGCCGCACCGATTGGTATGGCTGCTTATAAAAATTATTGAATTCGTTTTCTGAGTATCATATATAGTATACATAAACTTTTCGTACGTGGTACCTGTGAACGGCCTGACGGCTCAAGCTTGCAAGTATGCATACACTCATACTACTAAATACTAACACTACGTTATTAATATTATAAGTCTCGGGGCCTCGGGATCTTGGGCTAACATACTCGTAGTTGATCGAGATGCAGATCAGTTCGTATGGTCACAGACTGCGCCCAGTGACCTCGAACAGCTTACGATCACTTGACATAATATCGAGCTGCAAGCTGATGTCGTGAGATTTGGCTCGAACCCCTTCCCCCAACCCCTATCTCACGTAAATTTTTCAAACTTAAGACGAGTTAAATCTAGCATTTAAGACTGCTTAGAAAGTAGGCAATAGTAAATTATAAAATAAATTACTTACATCGTATCTACTAAAATTAGTAACTGTGGAGACTTTGCCGAGATC
>DWLI01001065.1:0-17086 GCA_018249915.1 Cecropterus dorantes dorantes | reverse complement strand
ACAAAGTGAAATATCTCCTCAAAATGAAACTCCACGCAAAGGTTGTACTGATGTTTTGTGGTTGGTCATCTATATTATATTTTGGATCTTGATGGTAAGTATTTGTGTTTTTATAGAAAAATATATATTAAAAACTTGTTTTTTATAAAATAAAAATATATAACTTTTTGTTTCTTGCATTAAACTAATGTTTTATTCTTAGATAATTGTTGCTGCAATATCATTCGTATATGGAAATCCACTGCGACTTATAAATGGATACGATTCGTTCGGGAATACGTGCGGAGTGAAAACTAATCAGAAACTTATTAACTTCCCACTGGCCGGCATCGGTACTGCGGATAAGAGTTATCTCTTCTTCATGGACGTTAAAGAGCTTCGTCGTTCACTCAAAATATGCGTGAAACAATGCCCAAATAAAAACATGGAATCTCTATCTGATATACAAAACTTTTATAGGGAGACTGGATCCAATCTGTGTAGATATGATATCAATCCGAATAACATTACAAATACAAAGGATCTCCACAATTTTATTGGTCCATGCCCCACACTTCCTGTCCACGATAGCTTCCCTCTTCTGAACAGGTGCTTCCCTAAGAAAGCCAAGGATCTCGCTCAGAAAGTATTTACAGACTTCTATGACTTGTTGAATAGTTGGGATACTGTAGAGCAGATGCTGTCTGACATATATTCTTCTTGGAAAGAAATTATTATATGTGTCATTATAGCTTTTAGTGAGTATATACCATGTAACTTAATTATTAGTGTATTTATTAATGACACACTAATTATTTATTAATGACATGTGATTCACACTTTTGTCACTAACCTTAGGTGAGACTTTGATCTTACCTAGGGTTGATTACCGATGTCTATGAGCAGCAGCCACATACTATCAGGTGGGCTGCATGCTCAATTGCTACATCCATACATAACAAAAAATTGGTATACGGTGTTTCCTCAAGAGCCATACCAAGAAAACATCCAGGAAACAACCTCAGTTTTAAACATGATTATGATAGTGTAAAATTTGAGATTTGTTACACAAATATAAACTTACTCTTTTGTTTTTCAGTTTGTTCCTTGATAATGGTGTCTATTTTGCATTTGCTGGCTAGTCTAGTATCTTGGATATTCATGATTATTGTATCAATTGCCAGCATTGCTGGTACTGCTCTATTATGGTATACATACCATGAATTAAGGACTAAGCAGAGGAGCTTCTCAGATGCAGTCTTTTTGGCTGTATGTATATCTTAATACTTACAACCTTTCTTATGAAAATAGTTGCATAAATCTTATCTTCTTATGTATATTTTAAATTCAAAAGTTGGTGTAGATGGATCAATGTTTTGTTACTGTTCATGCAAAACTGCGAATCAGATTTAAATGACTCATAGATGGTTTATGACTTTAAATAAAACAAAAAACTTATTGTGGGCTTTGCATAATTTAACTTGATATAAAAGTTATTCTATCTGAATATTGTTTAATTTGTCTGATTTTTTTACAGGAATCTCTGAAAAATGAAAAAGCATTTTTATGGTACTCAATCATTGCTACAATTATAACTGTAAGTATAATCGCTAACAAGTATACTGTAATTTTAGTGATGATATTTATATTGTAATTTGATTGACTGGTTTATTAAGTAAAGACAAATAACATGCAGTTTGTCTATGAGTAAGAGTTATCATAACTTGTTGTTTATATTGTACTTGGGTATCTATATTGTGATAAAGAACTTCTATTATGTAATTTAGTTGATATTCATATTATTTATATACAAATATAAAATATTAAATGAGAATGATTCTGGAATGGAGAGCTGAAGACGGAGCTCAGTGGCACGCCTTTGAGGAAGCCTATGTCCAGCAATGGACTGATACAGACTGATCATCATGATAAATATCAATTAAATTGCATGATAATAGTAAAGTAAATTTGTCTTGTTCTTACTATATAAGTAACTATTTAATATTACAATAATTATGATTGTAAAATATATTTCAGGTAATCCTTCTTCTATTAGTTTGGGTGATGCGTTCAAGAGTATCATTCCTGGCAGCTTTGTTTAAAGAAACAGCCCATTGTCTAGGGTCCATTCCAGCTCTCTTTCTACAACCCATTATAACATTCCTCTTCCTAATATTATTCTTCACATTTTGGTCACTTGTCGTGGTAAGACTTCATGAATTTATAAAGACACAATAAATTAAATATTTAAAAATAACATAAAAGTAAATGTTTTAGAAAAGTATGACATTATTTTTTCTTCATTGATGCAATTACACTGTTCTTGGCCACATTGTACTTGTAAGTAGGTAATGATATAATTAATAGCCTGGTAAAGTAGGCAAGCTGTTCTGAGAATTGAGTTGTAAAGCAGTGTTTTGGATACTGCCTTTTTCTGGGTGCTGGAAGCCTACAGAATAAGATTTTTTTTTCATAATTTTGGTAGGAGAGGATGATAAAATATGAGATGTAGTGAGTAATACATATGACAGGTGGGACAAGTGCCCACAGGTATCTTATTTTATCGCTAATCCTTTGGGGCCCTAGAAAATAATAGGTTTACGATACTAGAAATTAGTTTGAAAACCTCTGGCATAAATAATATTTATATACATACATTTTACTGCATTATTACCTTGATTTGATAATGTTTTAGGTTTGTCTAGCCACCGCCAACTATCCAGGCATACCATATAAAACCAACTTCTTCATTAATGGCACACCTTTACCCGATCACTTGGATAATGTCGCAGTCAATGCTCAAAATTTCAACAAAAGTGCCAGCTTTAAAAGTAAGTTGCAGATTGTTTATTTTTTTTTTCATTAGTTCTGTATTACTGATTTTCTATTCTTCTATGATTTGCTTATTATTATTATTTTTTTAATGAATTTAAAATTTGCTCAATGTTTAACTATATTTACATATATGTATTAAGCATAATAAGTTATTCAATACTAGTATATTTAACTTACTTGACTTTGACTACTGCTATAAGTACCATTTGAAAATTTTATTGCATAAAGATATAGAAAGTTTAGACTTACGACATGGTGTTTCGTATAGATTAACGTAATTATGGGCTCAATAAGAGAAAAGTAGTAAGAATTATAAATTCCACCAGCTCTACAAACTATATCATGCCTCATTTTAAAGACATATTTAAATAAAACTAGCTGGTATGTTGTTATTATAAAAATGGTTTCAACTTCTTTGTTGTGACAATGTTATTTTAAAATCGGCTTTAATTTGCGTTTTTGATATTAAAAAATGTAACGTCTAAGCAATTGCTCAGAGCCTTTGATGATAGGAGCTATTGTTATTCCTTTTTATTTGCGTTATTTTTATTTCTCAATTATAAATGTTTATTGACCTAGGCTATGTCCTAGATCCCATAGAGTTCAACCCAATGTGGGTAAAGAGTATGTGGTGGATGTGCCTGATCTGCCTCGTGTGGGGCAGTGAGTTCATCCTCGGCTGCCAGCAGATGACTATAGCAGGGGCTGTGTCGCACTGGTATTTCAGGTATGTTTCTTTTTTACCTATATTCTATCCTATAAAATCTATCAATGTAGACAGATACAGAACAGATCAGTTTTTATTTCTGTTTGTACATAGATTTTTTTTACTTGCTGGCTATTGATGAAATACATACGCTTGATTATAAATGATGAGTCAACTATATACAGATTTGTTTTTATCTCTAAATACTACTGTTGCCAAAGAACCTAATAACCAAACGCCTCGGGCATTTGGTTTTTAAGTTCTGTGTAGAATTTAGATTGACAATGAACTGTTATTTAAGCAAAAACATATTTTTTGTGTTATCATTGGACTATGATTGCGAAGTCAACGGACTGTATGTAGTACAGAAATCTCAATAGGACGAAAAAGTTATCATACTGAAATGTCAAATACTAAAAATAAAAATTACGTGTAAGTTAACGTATACACTGACATTTCATTACTTATTGCAGAACTAAAATAGAAATGAACAGAGTGAATCAACTAATGACAGTCATTTTATAAGGTAACATGACTCACAGTACTGTGGTTTGTAAGCTATGTATTGTTTTGTAGAGCAAGGACTACAATGTAGGCGATTCTTAGAATGTCTACTTTTATTATTGTAGGTAGTTTTAACATCACTAACTTAAAATAATATGTAAATTATTTATTACTTCATATTTATACAATATTTTTGTTGCTAACATAAAGACGATTTTGAGAAATGTATAGTAAAACAAAACAATATAGTTGTACTAAAGGATAGTTGTACCCTGTAATGTATTTAACTTATATTTATTCAATAAACAGTAACAATATACTTATTTAACGATCTTATCATCTCAGTAAACAATTATCATATTATATGTATATATTAATGAAATCAAAGTCGGAAGTTGACTTAAGAAAATAATGACTAACCAATTTATTTATAAAGCCTTTTATATCAGTAACAACAAAGTATGATAATCTGTCTTGTTTATCACTATTATTTGACGTAATATAATACAAAGGACAAAATCCGCATAATGCAACGGTCCGATACGCAGAGTTACCGGGTTTGCTCCCCGGTGAGGCACTTGTGTAATTGTTAATTTACATTTCTTTTCTGAGTCTGGGTTTTCCTATACTCCTCTATGTATGATTGGCATTAACAACACCGGTAATCAAAATGTGGAGCTATAAGTGTAGAAAGTGTTATTTACGCATATTTATATTCAATATTTAATGATCTGTTTCGAAGAAAATATAAAGTGCTTCTTTCAATGGTTTTCATATGTTTTAGGGGTCCACATGCAAACTCCTCGCCAGTGTTGTATTCAATCGGGAAGCTCTTGAAATATCACCTGGGTTCTGTCGCAAAAGGTTCTTTCCTGATTACGTTATTTAAAATTCCGAGGCTGATTCTTACGTATCTGCATGCTAAGTAAGTACAATACCTTCCTACTCATTAAGTGGCTTATTACAAACATGTGTTAATGCCCATAAATATTTTTATCAAGCAAACATATTTTTATGATTATAGTATTCATATACACACTTGTACGTATCATGTGTGTGATGTTCTTACGCATTATTTTACTGACATTGAAAATAATTTTAATGGCAACACGTTAACACAATTATCACCAATTATCTATTGTCCAGTTTCCGTATCCTGTTATACCGTTCCATGATTATTCTTTATGTTTTGTTGTATTCCAATTAGCATTCATTATCTATTTCACTTGTAGGGAATAAAGTATTTCACTTGTAGGGAAATAAATAGAGATTTATTTTATTAAAACTGATAATTTGACTCATCTATCATTTATAATTATTTATTTCATATATAGATAGATTGTTAAAAAAAAATTACTTAAATTCGATGATAATATGATCATTTTTTTAAATTTTTAATAGATTGTCTTCGAGAGCGGAGAAAGGCTCGGAATGCGCTAAGTGTGCTCTTAAATGTGGCATTTGCTGTTTCTACTGCCTCGAGAAGTTCATACGATACTTGAATCATAACGCATACACCATCATCACCATCGAGAGATGCCACTTTTGCAAGGCAGCTGGAAAGGTATGCGTTAAAAAAATCTCTATATTACCTAATGTTAAGTTACCTTCACCTAATGCCTTTATCAGCTCAAAATAGGAAATAAAGAATAAGAAAGTAGAAGAAGTAAGAAAAACCTTATAGCAACAAGTAAGAAGGAGCTCCGTTTTTAAGCTCAAATTAGAAATCAAACAATAAGAAAGCAGAAGAAGCATGAACTAGGACTTACTTTCTTAGTTTCTGTTGTAATAAGTTTTCTCACCTTTCGATAAATATAACGTACCTAAAAATAATATATTATGAAATACACGTTAATGGAAAACTGTCTTTCGCAAGCATATGTTACTTGTAAGAAAGAAGAAATGTATGAAATTTACTATAATAAGAGTGTATAAAGTCTCTAAAAAATTAGCCACTTTACATGACTGGGAGTGACATTAACCACTTTTCAGAAACTATGTACGCAATATTTACAATTCAATGACTTAATGAGATATCTTCTCGTACTTTGCTATGTGACCACAAATTTAAGTTTTAGTTGCTAACCGTTGAAGGTACATGAAAAGTGATAAGGACCTTTCAGATAGAAAATTAAATGTTAACCTCATATATGCCATCAAAAGTTTATTTTTAAACGTTCTCTTTTTATTTATCAATTAACATATGAAAGTCTGAAACCAATGAAAAATATCAACATCAGAAGTAGCATATAGACTGGCCAGTTATATAAGCTACGTCCATGCAAAATTGTATGTAAATCAGACGAGTCGTTCTTGCGTTTTTGAGAAACACAGACACACGCTATCTTATTTTGAACTACTAGTATAGATTAACTGAATTCCGACACCTTTTTCTACCCCGTATTTGTTTCTCATAAGCTTTTATTACATAGAATATTGAATGATACAGGCATTCAGCACGATAGTGAACAACGCGCTCCAAGTGGCCACAATCAACAGCGTGGGCGACTTCATCCTGTTCCTGGGCAAGTGCATCGTGACCGCCCTCACCGGCATCGTGGGGCTGTTGTTGCTGAAACGAAACCCGGGTTTGCACTTCTTTGCTGCACCTACACTCGTCATATGCGTCTTTTCGTTCTTTATAGCGCACTGTATACTGTCTTTGTACGAGGTGAGATATAGTTTGTTTTAGCTGGTACTAAAATTAATAAGTTCAGACACTAGACAGAAGTTATATCACAAGAATACAATATACCGATAGTCGATATATCGATCTATCGGTTGCAAAATGCTTCAATTTCAACCTAGTGTGTATGAGTTACACTTACAAAATGTTATTAAAATCGGTGGCGTTATATACACGGATAGTTGTTTTCGTATTATAATGCAAAATTGTCAAATTTACCTATGATTGGTAGCGATATGAGCAGTGGAATGTAGGTGAGAGTCGTAAAATTGGGAAGGAGATTTTCCATGTAAAATGTAAACACATAAATATGCGCCCTTACTTCTACAAAATCTTTTTGTTATATGTTGTTTAATCAATATTGGCAAACTGTACTGATTAAAAAAGAATAGTAGAACTTTAATACATAGTAAGTAATCTGAACAAAATTGCGTAAAAAACATATGTATATGCTATTAGCTACAAATGATCTTTACATATTATTTTTACAGATGGTAGTCGACTCTTTGTTCCTGTGTGTGTGTGAAGATCGAAATATGAAGAGTTCTGACGGCAGATGGAAGACCTCTCGACTAGCGGAGCTAGGGGGACACAGAGAAGATAAGACAGAGGCAGATGGAGGAGCAGAGTTACAAGATCTGCAAGAAAAGTACTGATTCGTGAGTCTGCATGTTATGTTGTGCTGTAATTGGTGTCTGGGATGTATAAGAACAAATGAGTAGATGCGACAATCGTTAACATTACTCGGTTATTCCTGCGATTCCGCTTTTGTCACGTGTTAATCCAGGTCATCAATTATCTATGCGCTAAATTTCAGCGATCTGATCAGTAGTTTTTGCTTGAAACACACATGCATACTTCCAAACTTTCCTTTGTGTGTTATTAGTGATATGTATTAAGAAGTATCAATTTTAATTGAGAGTCGCTTCTACTTATAATGTTTTAATTTTTGTATGGACGAGGTTTTTGTATAGTACATCTAATGGCTTAAACACAAACACAATACGTTTCGTGTGACATTGCAAAATACGACGTTGTAAAATGCCACGTTGAGACACCGTATCCTGTGTCTGTGTTCAGCCATAATGGGTTTGGAATATTTATGTACTAATTGTAAGTTGATATTTCAAATGTGGTGTTCATATCATAATGGGTGCTCTGATATTTTATCGTGCATGCTTCGCTTTTAATGAGGAATGAGAATGAGTATCTTGTTAACTGTGTAGGTGTGGTGGGTACAATACTTTACAGTGTGTGAAGGCTTCCTCAGATAGACTGTATATTTGTGGTCGATGATAATATATTAAAAAAGTAGCAATTGATATTCTAAAGTTGTTGAAGAATATTTGTTCATCTTCTCGTATTGATTTCGAAACATTACGTTTAACCACATTAAACGTTTTTGTTTTTGCCGTATAGTGTAATCAAGGAACCTAAAACTAAACTTACTAAATAACATATTATACAGTAACAGCTCCTTATTGGCGGGGGTTAAGTTCTGCCCATATGCTGCGAATACAGAAACCGGGAATGACCAGCAGTACTTAAAAGAAGTTGACGCGGTATCAAGAGGTACAAATAAATACAGCCGCGAATAAGGAAATTTATAGTCAAGAATAAGTACAAAAAATAGCCTTTTTTTGTCCGCGTATATTAAAAACACGGGAATCGTGAATGAAAGAGCTTTGACCGTATATGTATCACTTTTGTACTAAACTCTTAGTAACTAGTCCTAAGTCCTTAAAACCGCATACAACTGCGTACAGTTAAACTTACAAACTTCATTCGTACAGTTGCTAATATCACAGAATCTTGCAGCTCGTCTGAGGGAGCCTTAACGTTCGATGCATGTGGATGTTGTATTGTTTATCAGGGATGTTATGGAGCTCCGTAACCGTACTATCGGATATCTGAAATAAAACTATATCCGTAATCGTATCCGAAACCGGTATAACATTATTCCTATATCCGTATCCAGATCCGGAATTTCATATTCATAACATCCCTATTGTTTATTGTTATGAAAATGTGATAATTTTATATGCAATTGTATGTATTTATTCAAAAATAAATTTTTTAAATTAATAACCTGCATATCAATAGTAATAAATAACCAAAATGTTTACTATCTTTTAATGATAATGATAATAATTATATGTGCTCGAGTACTCGAAGCTATTTAAATTATAATACAAAATGTAGGTAGCTGCTAGGTAAAGCAATTACATGTAATATATATAGTGATACTTAGTAATCTAAATTCACAACATGAAGAAAATTTTAAAATAATCAATATTAACTTGTTAACGGTGCTTTGTTTAGAATAATTTGTTAATTCCATTTTTACCTCATTTTATTAATGTACATTCATGTTACATAAAATAATACTGTATTTTTAGGATGTATTAAATCATTTTCAGTGGTTTATATTAAAAGTATTATATCTATTGTGTTACAGGTAGAGAAACACGTGAGGCCTTTAAATATAACTCTCATGAAATATCTAAGTATGTTTTTAAAATGAATGTTGTAGATTTTATTGCATTTTACATATAAGATATTTTCTTAAAACTTTGCAGCTGCATTTTATATAAGAATGACTAAAGCTTACTAAATATATTTATCAAATTATATTCTATGATAATATAACTATAACACTTGCTAGTCCAATGTTACAAACTTCCTTATATATTACTAAATCGTAATAATTTATAATATTGAAAGATCGTACCTTCTTCCAGGATCTGAAAATTAAATGATCTGTATTGTATTTGACCGTAAATTCATATCAATAATAATGGACCTTCATGATAAAATATTATACAATCATAATATTTAAGATAATAAGTTATGGTAGTTATAAGTATTTTTAAATAATTATGTCTTCTAATTTACAATTTATTTTTTATTTTACACGATTTACTTTTTTATACATTAATTTATATCTCAATAGGTTTAACACAGTATTCCATTGTACTATTTTAAGAATAGTTGCGATATTTGTCTTTAATTTTAAGATTCTTTTAGAAAAAAGTGAAACTGACGGAAATATTTTAAAGTCCAAATAATCCATTACTTTGCTCATGTGCATTTTGTGACTAGTAATAACTAAATACCGTCCACGGTTAGTCAACTTATCCTTTAATTATGAAGTACAGTTTCCTCACCTCTCAAAATGTCTTCTCATGGCTTATTTTATAGATTTTTAAAAGCGAAAGTGGGTGCAGAACGAATATATTATGTAGACTTTACTATGGTGTTTGTGTGCATTAGTACACTTTGACAATGTCGTGTCTTTTTTGATATTATGCACTGTGTTGTGTAGTTTGATAGAATCTCTTTAAAATATAATATTTTTACACTTGATTGTTAAAAAAACTAATTACTGTATGGGTTGTAACCATATCTTAACAGTATTTGATAATGTCGAGGCTAGCATTATTGTTTGTATTGTTAGTTGTTACATACTTTATGTATTCTTAACAAATAACATGTTCTATCTTCAACTTGATAAATTAATTGGTACTGGTTAAGTACTGTAAATTAACAGCTTATAATACATAATGATTCATAAAAAATGAAACATAAAAGTTATTTATTTTAAAGTTTAGGTAACTACTGTATGGCATCTAACGATCAGCAGAGATTTTTCTCGGAATTTATAATTTTAAAGATGGTATGGATAGTCACGATATGCGGTTTTTGAAATACGGCGTCAGCTTCGCCGTGACCTCGATACACGTGTCGAAATATCGATAAAAAGAATTTCACAACCCGCAGATCGTGAGTACCCATAACCTATTAAAAATATATTTTTCCCGATTACTTATCGCACTAGTGTGACTAAGTTCCTCTGCTAGTTTCACTACATATTTTTATTTTAACATTACTGTTGGTATTGGTAAGAAACTAAATAAATATATAAAGTCCTATTACATATTTGTCACAACGTTTTGATCTCATTAACAATTATTCATTATCTTTATTAAGGACAAAAGTAGTATATAATAAATCTTTTTTGCAGTTTTCGTTACATCAATGTCCACGATTTCTTTTAATACTTCTTCTGTTTGCTCTAACGAGAAATCCTATTATCGTAAAAGTTACTAGTGCTGTAATTTCAAGAACAAACGATTTATTTACAAATTAATTCTTAACTCAACACAATGCTCTATTTATAAAACAATCGTACAATATGCAGAAAAATCTTGTCATTTCCATTAAACACTAGTACATAATTTACAATACAACTGGAATACAAATTTTAACTATAGAATTCAGATTCTTTTTTTTGACACAGGAATTTAAATTAAATGTTATCTCACAATACTATCAGTTAACTTTGTGATTAAATAAGTTGCTCGTCTTAGCATGTGGTATAAATTAATCTATATTTAATAATCACACTGTGTGTAATAAGCAATCGGGAGTTTGAAAGTTTTAATCAAGATTAATGTGCACTGGTATAGGAAACGAAAGCCATAATTATGTTAATATGGATTAGTTTACTAAACTCATTATGGATTTACACAATTTTAAAGATTTATTATGTTTAGATGTAAAGAAATATCACTTAATAGTGATGATATTATGATGATCTTTTATATTTAAATTTCGTGTGTATTCACTTTGAAATTTTAATAAACTATTTGTACAAGTTATTTAAAATAAACTGGACTTTTATTCTGACTTACCCAATTATTGTATTAAGGTTCAATTAAGTTAAAGTAGTTAAATAGCAACAGGTACAAAGTTAGCCTTCCCGGATGTTATAGGTTGTGTAATTTAGAAACATGCTTATTACAATAACTCATCCTAGGGAAAATCACCGTAAAATAATATAATAAACATCTGGCTTCTTAATCTTGATAATATGATTTCTACAAAATTCAGCTCGATTCAGCCAAATGTACTCTAGATTATGTTAATAGCAAAAAGCATTTTGAAATTTTGTCCTAGATCTATCAGTGCGCAGTTGATGGGTACGTTTTTATTTTAAGAAAGATTTAAGAGATGTAGAGGTATATGAAAAAAAGGTAGAAAATATAAACAATTTGATATAAGCATATAATTTCATTATGCAATTTTATTTTTTAGTAATTTTTCTTTTGGTTATAAGTTTTCTCTTTTTTATTTTATCTGATATGGCCTTGCTTTTAGCTTTGAGTTGTTTTCTCCTTATAGCCAAGTTTGGTTTAGTTGTCTTTTTCTTAGTTACTGGTCGATTTTCAATTTCACTATCCTCTTCAACCAATTCTTCTTTTATTTCATCTGTAAAAGGTTAATACAGTAAGTACAGATTATATTAATATAACAAAAAAAAGTGAAAGCACTGGCATTGTAACACTTAAAGATAATAAAGTATAACTTTTATTAAGTAGTTTTTTTTTCTACTAACCATTAGTCACTACATCTTCAGCTTTTTCCATCGGGTCACCCTTAAAGAAATCTGATCCTTCTATATCTGGATAACCTGTCTCGGGTCTGGTTGCCTCGTTCATTGCCTTCTTTTCTATTCTTCTTTCATATTTGCTGCCTGCTTTTTTAGAGAAAGCTTGTCTAAGTTTAGCTGGGCTTACATATTTTGGATTTTCCCATAATGTTGCCCCTCCAAATGAACCAGAAAATATCTTTACCTGCAAATAACAAACAAGATTTAACAAATATCCAAAATGGTACAGGCAGAATATTATGATATCGTATTTGTAAAATTATTTATATCTTTCTTTTCACCAAAAATCTATTTTTTTTGTATTATAACTGGAGTTACATCAAAATGAAACTTACAGGATTCAACACAAATCTGGGACCAATTTCGGCCAATGCACCATCTTCAGATAGTATTTGGTAGTTTCTGAACCAAATCCTATTATCCAGAATCATAAATGTATAAACATGGTCAAAGAAGGGCTGACTTTTAGGATGATGCTTGGGAACTCCAAATATTTGAATGAGTAGTTCCTTTAGCAGGCAGTAGTGTGCATCCTTGGTGAACATTGGATCAAAAGATAACAGAGGTCTTGATCCCCTCAAACAATTACCAGTCATCTTTAGCTCTCCCATAGTGTAAACTGAAATGTAAAAGGACAATTATGAGCAACACAATACAAATGAGTAATTATATTTTTTGAATTTTGTAGTAGTAGCAAACAAGCATGCATACTGCCAGATGGTAAGTGGTAACTGATTCATGGGCAAGTAGATTCAACAGCAGATAGGATTAGATAGATATCAGCAACAAAAAAGTTGATATTCCTGGAGTCCTAGTTAAAAGTTCCTTCTATAAATGTCTCATCCTTTCTCCATCTTCCTAAACAGAATATGGCAGTGCTTTTCACTAGTTATTAAGCAAAATAAGTGTGGTGGCGGTGCCTCCATAGTGGAACTATGATTAATTTACCTTAAATTATATATCAATACTAATTTAGACAATTGTGTCTTCACTATGTAAATGTAGAAAAAAAAAAAATAATAATCTTTAAATGTTTTAAAAATATCGTAATTTTTAAAAATTCCCTTAAAAAATGAATTATACTAAACTAGCTGAAGTGCGCGTGCTTCACTACGGGACATAACAATAGTTGCTATGTTTAAATAGTGCAAAATATCAAAATTAAAAGTAGCCTATAAGTTGATCTGGTAAAAAAGCTACATCCATGCAAAATTTCATATAAATCAATGGTTCTTGCATGATTGAGCAACAAACTGACATACACCATCTCATTTTTATATATTAGTATAGATAATAATGACTACATACTATTTTCAACCAAAAATTTAGCACTAGGTCCATTTGGAACATTGGACATCCAGAGATACAAATCCCTCATCTTCCTTCCTTCAAAAAGTATGCACTTGTTGCAGTTCTTCATTTCACTAATCTCATTCACCACATACAGGTTTTTACTTCTTTCCATTTTAGATTCAGACTTATGATGAGGCATCAATTTTTTGAGATCTTCCATCAAGTGTCGGTGACGGTGGTTAATACCACGTGCAGCAAAGACAAGTACTCTCTGTCTATTAATCCATTTAATCTGGAAAGTTTTTAAAGCTACAGAAAATCTTTTTTAATGTTGAAGAAATTATCAAAATGCAATCTCAATTCGTTTTTTAAATATGCAATCCACCGGTCAATGTCTACCCTCTTAAGATGAGTCCTAGGACCACTCTGCATATTTGATGACCACTGTTTACAAGGCAGCAAAAATCATTTTTTTTTTAATTTTTTTAGCCTATTGGCGGCAATGTATAAATCCGTCACCTGACCCGCTACCCCCCAGGACTAAATTGGAACGTCTCAGATAAGTTTGTCTCCCTTATCATACAGTAATTCTAGTAGTATAATACAGCTGTTTTTGGAGTCCGAAATTATTTGTCATAAAAAACATGAGATATAATCGAACATCAGTCCCGTTTTGATCCATAAAATTCTAATTACGTTTCTTACCAGTCCTACCATACCCCTTTAGGTCAAAACAATAAAACGCGAGCACTAATACTATACGACAAAAATAAGCACTACTACACAGTAGCATCTGTAGTGAGAATAGGGAGTTTTACTATTTTTTTTATATATAAAAAAAAAACTATTTTTTCATTACATTAAATACTAAATAAAGATAAAGAATATTACCCTTTTCGCCACCGGTTCATCTGACATTCGTACTGGAGGCAATACCACTACATTATCTTCTTTTGCAACTTCTTGGGATTGGATATTCTTTTTTTTGTCTTTTTTTACCTTTAACTTAACCATTTTGAGTTTAGAATAATGTCTGTTGTAATTATTTTAGTTTCTGTTAAAAACACGTGGTGGTTAGTTTGTAAATTTGACAACTAGAGATGTGCCTTTTAGTATGGTACTTAAACTACTTATTTACTCGAATAATTTTAAAATCATTCGGAATTAATTTTCTACCGAATCGATTAAGAGTTAACCTGGGAAATCTAATTTAACCGTTTGTTCGACCCATTGATTAATTTGAATAATTTCATTTTATCTAGCAGTTGTAATACACTCGATGTGAATCTTTTATTAAAAAAATGTTTAAAAAATGGCAGTACACAATTCTTCCGACTTGGATGACCTTCAATTAGATTATATCGATACAAATGTACAACCTAATTGAAGTTTCTCATTTCCAGCCAGCAATCTTGACATAAACAAATTATTTAGATTTACTACTATGATCTTCACTAGCAAAAATGCTATGACATTAGAGTGATAATAATAATTCTTATCTTGGTATTGACATTGATGAGAGAGTCAAAAAAAAATTTAATAATGTGATGCTATGCGACTTGCCTACTTCGTATTCACGTTATCATGTTGTCACATTATTTCACCAATCGGCATCGAAGTCTTTTGTAGCAATAATTCTTACATATCAAATCAGTTCTATTTGAGTTACAATTAAAGTTGGTTGCATTGTCACAGAACATTATACAAAAGTAATTACATGGTTAACGCGTAGTGTATAAATTTAATTTAATAGGAGCTAACCTTTCGCTATGTCAAAATCTTTTTCGATGTTATTGGCTCTCTTTAACAAGAGCAGTAATCTGTGTCAAATTAGATATGCCTCAAGTGCTCTCCCACAGCTATCTTCGGTGAGATGTAATTTTATAGCATTAATACAGATAAATTTCGATGTCACTAGTATTTTGGTTTTAAGTAGAGATTTATCATATGTGCTGATGTACAATGCAACTCTTCAACATGGGCATCAAATAAAACTATGTTTTATTATTTACTTATTTTTCTTTATTGTTATATTTAGGTACAAACTAATTGATACTTACGACGATTTTATGCAAACAAGCTCGTTTTTTACGTGTTTAAAATATTATTATTGGCTTAACTTGTAATGATAGAGATTTCTATCCCTATTAATTGTGTTAATATTTACGACTTTTTACCTCGTGTCTTGTAACTCTCGCACCATTTTAGGAGAAATACGGTATAAAAAGAAAAGATTTTTCTGCCGTTCAACAAGAGGATGTAAATTATTTTAAATCAATTTTTAAAGAAGGCCAAATATTAACGGAGGAATCAGAAGTGCTCCCTTTTAACATAGATTGGATAAAAAACTGTAGAGGTACGTTTTATATAAAACAGTGAAAACATTGGTATGTTTATTTAGATACTAAATAATCTAATGTTGTCACTACTTTACGGCTACGGGGCGTACTAAGGTGGAAAAGTTATCATCACCAGTGGCATAGCGTGGGTTTATGCTGCTCGGGGCGGAAATTTAGCTTGGCTAAAAAAATCGACTATGTAAATTGACAACCAAAAAAAAGGTCGCCAAACCTAATGCTGCCGCCCTTTAAGTTTCGAGGTCATTTCTTACAAAAAAATACTATATAGTATGAAGAAAGGAAATTTTGCCGCCCGCTAAAAAATGCCGTCCGGGGCGGAACCCCCCCCCCCCTCCCTCAGTACGCCACTGGTGCAAATTCAAGTGTACCGATCTCATACACAGTACATGCCATAGTACTTTCGGACGCATACGTGACTTAGTCCTTAGACCTTAGATGGCTTAACGTGGTAACTTACCATATATTGATTCTTGTCCATAGAAAGTCAAGAAAATGTTGAGGTCATGAGCTTTTGCTTTATCAGTATATTTATTTTGTTTTATTTGTGTTTTATGTATTTATCATCTGTTGACATATTGCATATGAGTTAATTGAGTCCAGAAAGATTTATAAATCTGTGATAAGACATATTTTTAATGCTTTAAACTCTCAAAACTGGTCTGGAAGTTGGGGCGTCCGCCATATTGGATTTAGAATGACGTCACTAAACCAATCACGCATTGTCATCAAATCTAACGTATATCCAAAATATCAGCCCAATCAGTTGGGGTCCACTGGTTTGAGATTCTCTTGCAAGATTTGATTTAATACATACGACCTAACAAGAGTAGTTATTAAAATCTGGAATACATATATCAAAAGAGCAGGGTATCAGTTTTTGAGTCGGCTGTTAATGTATGAGTAATTACTTTTATTTTATTTTTTGACCAAAAAAACGTTACGTACGTATAAAGTTCTTGAAATATTATTTTCGTATCATATACTTAGGTACATAATTATACCATGCGACGTTTCAGGCCATAGGGCCATGAACTTAAACTTAAAAATCGTAAACATTAAACATTCTTCTTTACAACCCCCTTTTTAATAAAAAACAGCCAACTGCAAGTCGGACTCGCGCACGATGGGTTCCGTGCCTTTAAAAACGTATAAAAATAACGTTTTTTGTATTAGAGCTCCCGTTAAATATTTATTTTTATTTATTTATTTATTTACTTTTTGAAACACCTTAAACTAAGGGTTACAAGGGTAAACTTAATGCCTAATGGCAT
>DWLI01001064.1:0-17086 GCA_018249915.1 Cecropterus dorantes dorantes | reverse complement strand
CGTCAACCCATTATTGTCCCACTGCTGGGCACGGGTCTTCTCTCAGATTTAGAGAATATCAGACCATAGTCCACCGCGCTGGCCAAGTGCGAATTGGTAGACTTCATACACCTTTGAGAACTTTTTAAAGAACTCACAGGTGTAGGTTTCCTCACGATGTTCTCCTTCACCGTAAGGCAGTGATAATTAACTTCTAATACGCACATCATTTTAGAAAAATCAGTGGTGCGTGCCTGGGATTCGAACATCGGACCCTCGATTGAGAGGCCGAGTTTCAACCATTCGGCTATCACTGCTCACTGTTAAGAAGTATTAGTTATTTAATGTTTTTCCTTTTTTTATCAGATTGAAGTAGCAAACGAGCGTGCGGACTGCATGCTCGTTTGCTACCTGATGGTAAGCCGTTAATGCTACCTGGAGATCTGTAAGCAACTTCATATAGAACAGGGGTTCTATCTGAAGTCGATAACAGATGCGTTGCTACGCCCGAATACTTAGATGGTCGCCTCGTATATACGTGATATTAAACGTTTATTTTACAATAGATAGAGTTTTTACATTTTTTCCACTGCTTTACGAGATACTTCTATCATAGAGACGGGGTGATGGATAAAAGATATATATTTACAAGCTAATAAAATAGGTGGGCTTCAAACCATTTCAGACTTTGCCGAAAAAAACCGCATAGCGTGAGTTCACGTAACACATTTAAAATTATTAGTCTAAAATCGTATATTTCAGGTTGTAGGATTTTGTAGTTTGGGCTATCATTTGTGTTGTAATTTTTATCAAGTGCAATTCTAATTGCTTGTTGGTTTTTGTGTATTTATTATATTACTTTCAAAAATGAACGAAATTACAGAAACGGAACAGCATAACAATTTTGATATGGAGCTGAAATATAACAGGTAAAAATCAAAACTGAGCTGTGAAAGACAGCATTCAACAAAGAGAACGCAGCGGCTATTAAAATATGATATTTCGCAATTGGGAAAATTGGCAAATTGGTAAATAAGGAAGTACCTTACCAACGAGTATTTCATTATTCTATTGTTTGAATTCGGTTCTACGGATACCGAATATAAGTATAATTCGGTTTTCAATTTCCGACATAGTAGTCCTGGTTTTTTCTGTGTATCATAAATTAATGCTTTTCTGTAGAGATGCTAATGGCCTGTAAGACATATGTTTATTTTTACCAGCCCACATCAGAAGTAGAGTAATGTTTTGGAACGTATGTATCTATGTCCTATCCATTCCTAAGGCACATGCTATAGAACTAACGCGTTCATAGATTTTAACATATATGACGTGTCGTTTGATTTGTATCAATAGGAAAGAGATGAGTTTTATCATAAAATAAAAGTTAGTATATAAAAGAGGAAAAAGTCTTCTGCATGTCTGCGTCAATTTTTGTAAAATATAACATTAATATTTTACAAAAATTTGACGACCCGCGTGGCGGTGCGGCCACCATGTCGGTCTGACGCGCAGTGGGTTCCGGGTTCGATTCTCGGCCAGACAGACATCTGAATGATGAATTTAGATTTCTATTCTGGGTCTGGGTGTTTGTGTATTCGTCTTTGTGTCCATAGCACCCGCGACACAGGAGAAATCCTAGTGCGGGGCTATGAGTGCAGAAAGCGTGTTTTTCTGTTTTAAATATTAAACTTAAATTGATTATCACGTCCTTCAACAGTGAAAGAGAATATCCTGAGGAAACCTATAAGTTGCTTGACGTCTATGATTCCGTACTTGGACAGAGTGGTGGATTATATCAATAACCCTCCTTAATCTGAGAGGATATCTGTGTCTATCATTGATAATTGATTGAAGATAACAATCAAATATTTTTGTAACAGATAACTTGGTAAGTAATCATTGCTGGTCGTAGTCATTACCAGAAGTCAATCACAAAAGCGTTACTACTCCTGGACTAAGATGTTTGCCTTGTATTCAAGTCAACCGGAATCTATACAGTCGAAGCAGTATTAACTAATTCATGCTAAAATAGAAGTGACAATTATTCTGGTTCTACTAACTAAAAATATAATAAAAGGTAACAAATTATGTGTTTACGATATTTTTAACTGTTACGGAAAATGTCAAAAGCAAGCCACAAACAATAACCTTTGTTATTTAAAATCCATAATACATTCACGTAGAGAAACCCCCTCATTATTCGCGAAGAAATCTCAAGTATCCCTTAAGTTATGTAAAAACGCGTAAAACAAACACCGGGATACGACAAACGGGACAGTAAAATTTTATTTACAACTATAAAAAATTGCACTTAGACGTTACGACTCCTCTGTAGGGTGTAAAAGACACGTTTTGTAGTCATAAGATTCTTCAGCAGTTATTTTACTAACGACACTACGCTATTTGATATAAACATATGTAATGATTGCTCATACATTGCATTACGGTGCAATGAAACTAAAGTATGACAATTGTGAATTTTCGTATCAGAATACTTAAAATTTTAAACATAAACTATATTTTAATTAATCGTATGTATATTTATATTATAAGGATTAATAACACCAATAATGTAAAATGGTTTTATAATTCAAGTTATATTTCTATATACTAACGCATAGCATTAAATACTTGTTTTAATGAAGCCTTTAGTACTTTATTATTAAATAATAAATTGAATTTAACTTGCAACACAACTTGGCACATTGTTGATATAATTTTATCAAACAACCCTCGAGCGAGTCAGCCAACTCTAATATTTAATTAACTAACTAAAATTATTTAAGTGCTCGTCTCTATTACACTTGCAGTGTTTTACTTCAACTGTTTGAAGGATTACGCTTCCAAGTTAACAAGTTTGAGTACCCAAAAATGTTTATCGTTCATCTCAAACTATTGAAATGCAACCCACAAACCTCGGAGACGCAGTGGCTAGTCCAGATTCGATTTACCGTCTCGTTCTTAAACTGCTTTAGTTTATATGTTAGAGAAGGATGGGTTATGTCTCCAAGATTCCCATAAAACCGTCTAGCATCATCGCAGACTATAAGGATGGCCCGAATAACTAGTATCGTACCAAAACCATTGCAACGTTCGATGCATTTTTATGACTCGAGCAATAAACAGCGGAACGGGTGAGACGAAAACTACAATAGTGCTCTTAAGTTGCTCATAAACGGTATATCACTTCCTTCGGCGAACAATGTTAAGGATTGTACACGGATTTGATAAATGATTCAGAAAAAAATTAAAACAATTATTAGTAAACATTTCAGCGACATCAAATTTTCTTATTATGAAGATTTTTTAACCAAACAAATTAGGTATAAGCTTAAATCTTCAATTTTTTTAAGACATGCGAATTGGAAATTATATCATTTATATGCTTCACACCTACATGTTTATAAAAAGTAAAAAATATCAAAAGTTATTGGAAGAAAACGGAAACATATCTTTATACATATTATAATAGGAGTTATAACTTGATATTTACCGAAGAGATGAATATTAAAAATTGGGAATGAAAGCGATAAAATGGACATAAATGAAAAGTTTGAATTCAATAAAATTGTTGATTAATAGCGATACAAGAATTGTAATAATTTGACCTAGATTTCGCGAAAAATTCCCCAGTTATTAATTATATTTTATCAATGAAACGTAATTTCGCCGACATCTTTACTAAGAATATAAAAAAATATTCTCTCAAGTAAGCAACTATTACAACTAAGGGTTATTGTGACGAAAAAGATGCTATCTTATCAAATTAGGAAAAACGTAATAATGATGTTGCCCCTAATAAAATATCCGATATTAATTTTCTTTTTCGTGATGAAAAAATTATCATCAGTAAGGGAAAAGCTGAAAAAGGTAATAATAAAGTATAACGAACGTCCCTTTTCTAATTTATCCGAAAGATTTAATTTTGATTAAATTGGAGCAAATTTGACTTCAATTTTGTAATAAAAGTCCAGAATCATGAAAGGTTTAGGCGGTAATTTATAGTTCCATGGAAGCATTGACAAGATATAAAAAAAAAGCTCAATGAGGTCGGTTTACATCTACATAACGATTGTCTGTTTTAAAAATGTACAGTTTTCCTTGTTTTTACAATATACAGTATTAATTGTATAAAAGTTCGTTCCCTAATTTGTGAACAGCACGTGAAGTCAGTATCTGATTCAATGTAAACGTAATCGTTTTTTTATTTTTTCATGAATTTTTATAAAATACATATACAGTGACAAAAATACATATACATATACATTTTTATAAAATACATATGATACATATAATAATATTATATACTACAGTTGAAGCCAAGTACCATCGGTTGGGATGGTAACCTTAAACACGTGTAATCGACTTCAGTTAGCTGCATTGCTTTTTATGTGGTATTAGTTAGAATCTTGCATGCCTGTATCTTCCTTAACATTCCCTTCGTAATAAAACACAGCAGCAGAAATAGGTGTGGCGATTTCTCCTGTGTTAAATCGTTGACGGTCCTACCCTCTTTGTATGCATATGGTAAAACTCAGATTTAATGACATAACGTGTATGCACATGACGTGTATTATACATAATAGGTATAAATAACACATAAATGAAAATTTTGAATTAAGTTTGAAATAATTTTGTGACATTTAATTTTAATTAGTGTTTTTCTTTCAAAAATAGAAGTGTCTCTTTACTGTGAGAAAAATAAAATAATATGTTTTTATTTTCTGCAGTATAAAAACAGAACTCTCATTAAATACATTAAGGATCTATATAATTAACCTAACTATACGTAATGTCTAAATCACATGTGCCATCATACGAAATCAAACAAGGCCAGCATCTAATTTTGTATTTCCAAAATACGCATGATATGAGCCTAAATTTCACAGAAATTAAATGTAGGGGTTCAGAATGTAACATTTCAATTACCGGCTTTGAAATAACATTCGATATTGGTGTAGCTTTTGTGAATTTCATTGGAACAGACTAATACCGTTTTGAAATTTTGCACAAAGCATTCGCAGAAGGCGTAGCACGTACAGTACCTTTCAATGTACCTAATAAGCGATGGTAACATTAGATGTTATATAAATTTAAGATACAGATTTAGATATTATGTATATTTAAGATACAGTCGTTACGGAAACCCGGAGTGACGCGATATTAAATTTCATCATTTTAAAAATGTAGACTCCAACGTGAAACGCTTTTACAAAACAACATAATAAAAGATATTGGCATGCCATGGATCGTAGTCACTGAACTGAGTTTCGCCGTGACCACGATCCATGTAACTTGGTCAAAATATGGGCACAAAGAAATTCAAAAACCACATATCGTGACTAACCGTAACATATTAAAATGTAACAAAAATATACGCAAGTTTAAAGCTAGTACCAAAAGATTAAAAACTAACACGTTACACAGAGTTATATGCTGCTAGATAGGCGACGCCGGGCTCGTCACGGGGAAGTAAGAAAAGTGAGGGCGGCACACTCGCCCGCATACAAATAGATTACAAATAACGCGACGGCTCTGCGGTGCCGTGACGGCGCTACGTCTTAGGCTATAGCTTAAGGGATGAGCGGTAGCGGTAGCGAGTAGCGGTTTATGAGAACTAGAGTTATTTTGTGCACCCACAGGGAATCTTGGTGAGCTAGGGTGGTGCAAGCTATAGACTAGGTGTATTTCTTTATACTTATAGTCCACTGTTTCTCGTATAAAAAGATAGGTATCATGTAAGTTATAGGCTAAGTGTAGTTCAATGTTTTTTGTATTAAAAGAAATAAGTATAAACGAATCGTACGCGTAGAAACGATGACTGACATTGTCTGTAGTAGTAAAGAGATAGCGATTGTATTGACGATATAACATTTCCTAAAGTATAAATGATTTTTTCGTTCATTAAAAATAATTTCATTTATATACAAATTTTATTGCTGTTATGTAAGAAATTTTACATAAATGTCAATTCACTTGTACCACAAGCAAACTCAGCTGCAACTATGTATGGAGTTCGCGTTTAGTGGAGATAACTAAGAATTTTTAAATTGTAGAATCACCAAGAACGTGAATGTTATCAATTTTGCTATATTTGAGTTTATGAAAATATGGCTTTTAAGCATCACTATCACTACATAACCCAGTGTATCTTTTAAAATGTCTCAGTAAAATTACGTAAGTAATATACATATACTAATATTATAAAGCAGTAGAGTTTGTTTGGTTGATCGAGCTCAGGAACTACTAATTCGAATTTATAAAATCTTTTTGTGTTGAATAGTAAATTTATTGAGGAAGGCTATCGGCTATATAACATTACGCTATGTTTGTTTGTTGTTTTTTTCTTATGTAATATGGGGTAAAACCGCGGAGCACAGCTAGTATTATATATGCAAAAGATTGTGAGAATATTTGATGTTCGTTAATCTTTTACAAAAAACTACGGGTTAGATTTTGCTGAAATCTGGCACAATTATAATTGGTAACCTGGATTAAAACGTAGGATACTCATTATTGTGGTAAAACTGACCGAAGAGGGCAGAGTCGCGGGAATAGGCTAGTATTTTACAGATATAGATGAATTTTATTTGACAAATGGTTTCACGGTTGTTTATTAAGAAATTGTAATTGACCTTTGCCATATAACAGTTATGACCATAAATGAATAGATAACATAATCATTTCAATTATTACAACACATTTTTTTCTACAAAGGAAAGTAAACACAAATTTTCAGTAGCATGTTCACAATAACTTCGCTTATAATTGCGTGAGTATATTGGAACAAGAAAGCGTAACTCGGCTGGAAGTGGCCGAGACGGAAGGCGCGCACATTACTTATAATACAATATGCATGAACCAACCGCCGAGTGCGCTCGTTGCGAATTTTAGCAAATAGCGTGACTCGATGAGGATTCCCTCTTGGATAAACCTGAAAATACGGCTAAATGTTTCTATGTGCTTATTTGTATACTCTTAAATAATAATACATATAGCATTATAGTCAATTATCTTGGCATAACTGAATAATGGATAAAAATGAATAACCAAAATAAAAATTAAGTTAAAATTATTAACACTTTATAATGCCTTGAGTTGAGTTCATAAGTCAATGGAAGCTTTGTGAAAGATATATGTTTAAAAAACTACTTTACATAATCTAAATTAATACATATTAACTTAGGGCAGTGGTTTTCAACTGTTTTACTTGTTGTTTAAGTTAAACTAATTTTTAAAATTCCATAACAAATGACAAAGTATTCGTTAAAAAAATATTTCGCGGATTATACATAAATTCTCATAGACCACTTTATGACACGAGCAATTTTTAACCTCCCTCAAAGCGCTAAAAATATTTATGAAGTACATAAATGAATCTCAAAATAAATTATTCTTATGGCAGCAACAAATCATTAAGGCTTAAGCACCAGGTGAGCAATTAATACGCTATCCTTCAAAATCTCCATAAAAGCCGTTTAAAAGTTACGAGAGCCGAGAATATTTATCCCTCCTTGGGGTTAAAGAGGTGACCCCAAAAAACTGAGTACATTACTCAACCGAAACTCAAAAAGAATTTCAATTAAATAATTAATCGCAAGAAACTTTCTCGGATCATCCGTGGATAAAATATTGAAAAAGGATCGCATTTTTATGGCGCCATAATCGATGTTACAAGGGTCAGTTTACCATGACTCCGACTCGACACGCCCCCGATAATATTTTCAGCCGTAACACTAAAATAAAAATAACCATAAAGGACGATGTACAAAATCATGAAAAAGGGAAGCTCATAAAAGCAGATAGGGTGCTTATTTACTTAGCTATATGAGTAATCAAAGTTGCTTTATGGAAAGGTTTTTAGAGAATGGACCTCGTTTTATGACTGATATATGGGCAACTATTGTTAGGTCGTGAATTTACTTTAATTTTACGAGCTACTGAAAGTTGAATAACCTAATAATGTATAGACTACTTTAAATATATAAATAAACATACAAATCACTTGCTGCAATTTGATTTTTATGTGATAGATGTTGTAATCGGTACATAGTTAGCTGAACTACAAAAAAGTCTGTGCTGTGAAACTGTTACTAAAAAAGCAGTCATGAGAACTGCTGAAGTAAAAATTAAAAGAAATCCAATATGCATGTGTATGTATGTACATACGTACGTACATATATTTTATATTTATATACCGACGTGTCGGTTACCGTACTGTCGCGCCACTGTTGCGCTGAGTATTTTCTACAACTATTAATAAAGTATTCAGTTCAATCCAACACGTAAATGGACGAACTTGTCTAGTCAGTACTATAACATTAAACATTGAAACTTTAAAAGAACAAGCAAACTTAAAGTGTAGGCTATGACCCAACATCCGTCCACACCGCCGACACGCAGCGCGTGCCGCCGCATGCGCTACCCGGATTTAGTAGAGTCTGAAACGCTCCAATCCCAACGCAAACGTTTGCCAACTGGAAAGAATGCGCTGTATTGATATTTGTGGACACGTCCACGATAGGGTCAAGGGGAGGGTTCAGTAATCGTCGAAATGATAAATATTTGATTGTTTTCTGAGTATCGTTTTGGTACTAAGTAGTCTATGGAAATAAAATAAAATGGCTCTTGAATAAGAGGCATATTAAAGGCTTTTACACGATATAGAAATAAGAAATTGAGTAAATAATAACGTGTTAAATGTCATTGGTATAAACTTAAATCTATACTAATATTATAAATCAGTAAAGTTTGTTTGGTTGGACGGGCTAATCTCAGGAACTGTTTCGAATTTAAAAATTATTTTTTGTATTGATTAGTCCAATTAAGGAAAAGGTCTATAGGCTATATAACATCACGCTATGCTTGTTTTTTTTTTCTTATTTAGTAGCTGGTGGAACCGCGGAGCACATACACACAGCACAGTATTATTTAAACACACAACAGTAGTGTTTAAATAATAAAATGAATTAATTTTTGAAAGATATAAATATCCTGCCATTGTGACCACTTTCGCGATTTAATGAAACAACTTTATTCAAATAGGCTATGATTACCGTACACTCTAAGCCAAAATTCATAGCTAAAGTCAAATTGAATAACTGATAGTGCAGTTTCTTAGCCAGAACTAGAAAGAGAAATATTTTATATCTCCACGAAAATAAGTCAGCAAAATTGAAATAGATTATTGGAGAGTCAATATAAACAGGAAACATTAATCGTGACGAGTTATCTGTACCGGGAGTTACTCGGAAAACGTTTTCAATAACGTATCCGAGGAAAACCAAGCACCAGAGACCAAGCAAGGAACGTCTTCAACAGATGAGATAGAGGAAATTGATTTTATCTTACTTGTTCTTGGTTTAGTAAGAAATTGTCTATTTTGACGGTAGATGCTTTTATTAAAATGTCTTTGATAAAGAGGATGTTTGATGTCAAGAGCTTTTTAGAGATAAAATCTTATTACGTTGTTGAAGAAAATATGTTTATGAAAAATCTGATTCAAAGAAGTGAAACATTTATTGCTCTTACAACCCTAGTCTTGGATTCTCTACTCTTTATATTCAAGGGAAGAGGCAGATAGGCTACCTGATAAAAAAATACTTGCAAAAAGAATTTTACATTCAAACAAGAATATCTAGAGCAAGGGGTTAGAAGAGACAAGAAATTCATATTTTAAAAGATGTGTAACGTAATAGATTTGAAATACAAGTATTACTTTAAGCATACGAAATAAATGTCTTGTATTCTACAACACATAGTATGTACGTAGCATTCTATGTCACATGTATTTCACACCAATAAAAGTTAATTTTAACTACAAAATCGCAAGGATATTAATAATATGAAAGTAAAATTAGCTACAAATAATATTCTAGATAAAATAAAATAACTGAGCTATAGGTACCGGTCAATATTCGTAAAAATACATATTAATGCCTTTACTGAGATAGCTTTACTTACTTAAATAAATGTGTTTTTTGTTTGATTTTTTTTATTGAAATAGAAAATTAATTTTCACAATAATATGAATACGGTCAATAACAGTATTGACCGTTACGATATGAAACCGTTTTGGAAAAGCGCTCTCAAATCACAATTCTAAAGTTTATTCACATCCACAACGATCTAGCGTGAAATTCCAGTGGATTTCTCTCATACGATGTTACATTTATTTTGAAAATCTGCGGCGAAGCAGGCTCAAGTCAAGTGAATGGGGAATATTACGTGTGATACAGCTTTGATGTATCAAAGTAAATTCTATTTCCGATGGAGCGCCGTATTTTATATGGCGATGTTTCATATAATTACGCACTTGAAGCTTTGGGCCTTACGTATTATTTATTGGGCTCGTGTGAGGATTTGCTGACTTTTGTTTGTGTTTTGAATGTTTTATGTGCAAAGGATTATTAATGAAGGAGGTAAACGCGTTTCAGGTGTACGTCATTTACTTTAATAGACATATGTATATAACTTTTAATGAATAACTAGGATTCAAAGTGGTAGAAGGAATTAATGGAAATTACTTGATAAATGGTAGATATACAGTAATTTTCATTATTTCCTTTCGTAAAGGTCTGGCAACTATATTTTTAAAAACATAATAAAGTTATTTAAGTTAAAGGATTGTATGCACAAATACAATCAGTCAAAATGACACAGAGAAGTAAATAATATTTTTACATATACAGAGATATAACAACAATAACAAAACTATACACCTGAAAAATCAGGGTAGTAATAAAAGCCTTTATTTATTAAATAAATGAAACACAACTAAAACAATACTCAAATTTGATTCTTAAAATTAGATCGTCCACTATTAATAATGCAAAACCTAATATTGACACACAATTGATATATCAATTGTCATAGAACAATAATTAGCTTTTGTTTGAATAGCTCAAAATTTAAATTGAAAGCGGGAAGCCGGTATCAAAATATTTGTGTACAGTGTGTCATCAGTCATCGTTTCAGGATACATTACACTCTCGTTATTACCTTTGAAAACACTTTTGATCCCTCTGTGTCTCTATTAGCCAACAAGTGTATACTGATGCTCTTACATTGTGAATGTATGAAGTATATTCAGTTTTGTTTTTACATGTTTATTGGACTGTGTGATGATGGAGTAGGTAGTATAATTTTAATGGAAGAGAATTTGATTCTTTTTTTGTTACTTAGGTTTCGTCTCATCCTTCTAAGTCTTGTTTTAATGTGGTTCTTAGAAAGAAATCCTGGATTGATTCTGAGTGTTATTCTCCCTAAATTATTAAGCTTTCAAGTATTGGAAAATTTAGGTAATTAGTTCATTTATCATTGTTTACTGCTTGATATATCTATAGTTTGATTAAAATACCAACTTTTTGTTTACCTATGAATCATAATTTAAATTTATATATCACTAGCTGTGCTCCGAGATTTCATCAGCTATTACTTAAGAAAAATCAAACAAATATAGTGTGATGTTATATAGCTTATAGCCTTCCTCGATAAATTTACTATTCAACACAAAAATATTTTTTCAATTCGAACCAATATGTAGTTCCTGTAATTAGCCTGTTCAACCAAACAAACTCTACTGCTTTGTAATATAAATATAGAAGTATAGATTTATATATATTTTAATTAGTCGTACTATTGAAATTAATTGTCTATCACAAATTAACTTTAAAACATAAGTAACTCAAAGTAACCTGTATCAAACGTTCGTTAATTTGCTGTTCGTTCCAAACCAGAAACCCAATAACATCACAGTATTAATTGAGACACAGCGTCTCACTAAATATTATATTTCCCTTCATAATTAACCACTCGACTACAACGGTGTAGCACATTAGAGCCGATGTCATCATACATGCCTACATGTGTACACATCCCATCGATTGGTATCCTCTCGCCTGCAGCCGATATTAAATGTTTGTGTTAGAACGTTCCAAGGTAAACGCAAACAATGCCGTACAAGCGAGGATTTGGGGCCCCCAATATTTCCTAATCCCCATATTTATAGCTATACATTCCCTTTGTGACAGCACCAATGTTTAAAATATTGCTCTTATATTCGATAAGAGTATCGTTTTATAAGCTTGAAGATATTCGCAACTATGTTTATTACGAACTAGTAACATTGTAAAAATATTTAAAGCAACGATCCCGACTGACTCAAACGATTTTTATGTTCATAATGATACATTTAATTTAACGCTTTCCATGAGATTCATTTGATACCCATATTGTTGAGATTCCCGCCTCTTTGGTGCCATTTTTGTAAATTATACAACCTATATCACTTTCTAAGCTGAGACGGTTTCAGTTATGTCTTTTATTTGTGTTATGTATGTGTATTTATGTTATAATAGAAAACAAGCAGTACATGAATATAAACGCTTGATTTCCAAATAATTAATGAATTGTATAAGATGTCGAAATAATTCAATATCTGTAAAAGATACGTTATTAAATCTGTCAATAAACTAGGTAATACAGGTGAACCGAAAATAAAACATACTCCATATTTTTTTATATAGTATGAAAGTAGCAAACGAGCATGCAGCCCACCTGATACTAAGTGGCTACTGCCGTCCATGGACACTTGTAATCAAACATAGGTAAGATCAAAGTCTCACCCAAGGTTGGCCACAGATGCGTTGCTATCCCTGAAGACTAAGATGCCTTAGAAAAGTCTCCCTAAACACACAAGGTGAGGTGAGACGAGGTGGCACATCATACGTCACAATCCCCTCAAGCTTTTAGGCTGTAGCGCGTGCCAATGAAATGGACATACATACAAACAAACAAATAAACATGATTACATAAACTTGAAAAACATTACCCACCATTTGACGCAGTCGAATAATCAAAAAAGTAAATATTTAGAAACCAAAAGTATATTCAGCGTTACACAAGTTGAACAAGAAGTAACAAAGCTGATATTTGTCACCGAACTAACTAGACAATTGCATAACAAAGATTGCAAGTAAGAAAAAATAATATATACAAACACCAGTTGCAAATAAAATATTTGTAAACAACCCTATAAAAACATGAGTTCGCAACATTTATTTTACAAAAAGAACTTCTGATAAACGTTACCTTCTAAGAAATCATCCATTAAGAGCATAAGCTTTAGCGGATTAAGTTAATAAGGGAATATTTGTGCAACAACTGGAAACTTTTAATAAGGATTATCAACAACTTTGATTTTATGCTCTTGTACGTTTTAATGAATGCTTATTATATTCTGTTGTTGAATGAAGAGCTTCCGGCGAATAAATTCCACACCTTCGTCAAAGGCGAGAGCATACAATAGAGCTAAATTAACTTTAATTAAGAATTAAAATTCAATTAATAATATAATAATACATGTTTTATTAAGTTTTAAAATACGGTTTTTAACCTCACATACCCATATTGTTGTGATAATCAATAAATTTACCCCACCTTTGGCCCCTTGTTTGCAGGAATCATTTTTAAAAATGATATAGCCTATATCACTTCCCAAACTGAGGCGATTTGAATGATACGTCACAATCTGTCAAGCCGTTTGGCTGTAGTGCGTACCAAAGAAATAGACATACATACAAACAAACATACATACGCTCGAAAAACACTATTCTATTCACTTATGAATTAATATACAAATTATGGTTCTTCACGTTTTTCTCAAAGCCGCCACCAAATATCTCGATTATTTCGTTTACGAGAATTCGGTTGTTTCTTCACGAAGGATTTTACTAAGATTATTTATATTACTTACACGGACAAAGTAATAAAGTAAAAATGATCACAATCTTCATATCAAACAACGAGAAATTGTTTATCATTAATTCCATACCACAAAACATTATTATAATATCTTGTAAACGCTCTCAAACATAAACGCTCTATTGAAGCAGGATTAAATGTTAGAGACCACAATTTTAAGCATCACTACACATGGATAATTGACGGATCCTCTATTAATATTGACTCTGCGGAGTACGGGACGTTACAAAATGTCCGATATCGTTAATGTTAGCGTTAAAGTTTGTATAATTTTCCACCCTGTTCAATTAAACCCGAGGCCCGGCATAACCTAAGCCGCTGTGTACATGTGTAAAGTAACTTCGTCGAGTAAATTGTGTGTGATTTAGACCGCTTAAGCCTACGTTGAAAGGAACTTTGCCACTGTCTCCCTATCCATTAAAATTATTTTCATTAATGGACTGAAATTGGTTTCGGTATATGATTTGAAAAATGATTTCGCGCACGATATCTATATTTATACTGATATTATAAACAGTTTGTTTGGTTGAGCTAATTCTATGAACTACTGGTTCGAATTGATTAATTTTTGTGTTGAGTAGTAAATTTATCGAGGAAGGTTATAGGCTAAAACATCACGCTATGTTTGTTTGTTGTTTTTTTTTTCTTATGTAGTAGCGGGAAACCGCGGAGCACAGCTAGTAATTTTATTGGGATAAAATAATTATAATATTATTTCGTGAGTAGTAATCGCTCATAAGAGAATTCACACCAAACCTTAAGTTCGATGGTTAACGAAAATATCAGATTTCCAATTTCAATGCATAATTTTTTATTAATCTCGAAGTTGCAATCGTCTAATAATATTTTTTTAGTTTTTAAATCCAATCTGGTTTAATAATGTACCTTCTGTTTTAGTTTTAAGACAAATATTCGCCAAAATGTAACCGACTTGGCGAGGTCAATACAAATCTACTAAAACAATAGACGTATTATTTTTATCCGTTAAGACAGATGATCCTTGCTTAGACGTTTATTTCGCCAATCCAAACAGTTTAGTTGCGCCTTCGGACACAAATTAAGATTAACTGCTAATCGATATTGATGTTCCTAATAGACACAAAAAGGTCGTTTGGTCGGTGAAAACGTTTTTTCGTTTGCAATTCGTTTTAACTGCAAGTGAATGGACGAAACGAAAGTATTTTTATCTGTAAGTACTTTATGGAGTTGAGGTTATGGTAATCGAGTGGAACAGTAAATGTGTTGGACATTTTTTGCTGACGTAGTTTTATTTGGATCTGTAAGAAGTTTTATAGACTGAGTAATTGTAAGACGAATTAAAACGGTTTCTTACGCATAAGATTACATTTTTCGATATATAGGAGAATTAGCTTTTTCCCGCGGCTCCGCCCGCTTCGGTCATTTACCACGATAAGAATATTCTACGTCATAAACTATATGAGTGGCAAATTTCATCTTAATCTGACCAGTAGTTGTTGCGTAAAATTGTAACAAACATACATACATCCTCAGAAACTTTACAATATTAGAATGATATGATATGATTATGACATGATTGACTAAAGATTGATTGGACAAACTGATATTTAATTCGTCACATACTGTAAAAACTGGGTAAATAACACAGTTTATCTTAATAAAACATAATACAGCAGTTTGTTGATAAACTTATTATATAGGTCTCCAGTATGTTACAGTAAAATTGTAACAAACATACATACATCCTCAGAAAATTTACAATATTAGTATGATATGATATGATTATGACATGATTGACTAAAGATTGATTGGACAAACTGATATTTAATTTGTCACATAATGTAAAAACCGGGTAAATAACACAGTTAATCTTAATAAAATATAATACACATTTAAAAAAGGACATTCTGAAGGGTCAACCAGTTAGTTGATAAACTTATTATATAGGTCTCCAGTATGTGACAGTAAAATAACACTATATCTGCTACCTCCATTCCTTAATATATTACAAGAATAGTTCTAATTAAATATAACATGGACTGTGTGAAAGAAGATGCCATGAATTTCTAGTTAGATTTGAAAACTTTAGAATCTCATCAAGAACAAAATATATCTGGCGACTCGGTTCTTCGTACATATACAAGTCAACGGCCTCATTAACCTGCATTGGGGTATACCCATTTGTAGAATTAGCTCTAAACTTCAAAATAAATGAGATTAATGATAAGACTTTTACTAAGGGATCATATAATCGTGGAGATAAACAAAAAAAAAACTAACAAAAATGAATAAAACTAAATGAGAGAACAAGATGAACAAAACATCAATAAAAAACACCCAAATTAATTAATGGGTTTAAGGCAAATATGAACATACCTACTTATAGGAATTAAAAAAATGTTATTTTTTTATCAGATTGAGGTAGTAAACGAGCATGCAGTTCATCTGATGGCATGTGGTTATTGACGATTATGGACATCTGTAAGAAACTTCATATAGAACAGGGGTTCTATCTGAAGTCGATCACAAATGCGTTGCTACGCTCGAAGACTGAGATGGTCGCCCCATATATAAGTGAGCCGGCAACCACACCCACAAGAAACGAAACACAAGAACTGCTTTACGTCAGAAATAGGTGTGGCGATGGTACGTCACCGGTCGAACTACATGTTAATAAACTACCTGTTAAATTACTCGATATATTTCGATTATTAATAAAACACATGAGAGTACTAATATTTGTTACGTAAATTCTATAACATTTTAATCTATCTGAAAACGATTGCCTTTATGAGAACGGGAACAATTAGAAGTATATTATGTTATTAAAATTCTGCACATTGTTGATATAAATGATGGTAATATGCCTCGTTTAATATGGCATTAAAAACGATTAGACGTATAGGAAGAAAAACTCTTAGCAACATTACATAAACATGTAGGAAATTTGATCTTTTCACTTCTATCTACAATTGAAAAAACTTTTGCAGAGTCAACTTTAGTAAAGAACCCAGCGAGAGGAGTTAGTAAAACTTGCCAGCAAGTGATACTTAGATTCCTTTTTAGATAGAAACGCTGCAGGACATTGTCGAAAACAAAAGATGGCGACTGCTAGCTTCGTCGCAGATCTAGTGTCATTGGCCCCATTGCCCGGAGTTGCCCTGGATGCACCAACTAACACTATCGCTTCGAAAATGGAGTACAAGGAATAAGCGTCAGCGTTTTACGTTATTATTGTCAGAAAATGAAATCTGTGCATATAGATTTTATGAGTTATCAATATTTACAATTTTGTACTAAATATTTTTTAAATTAGAAATATTTTCATACCACGGTAGAAGTTATGTCCTTAACGGATAAA
>DWLI01001063.1:0-17108 GCA_018249915.1 Cecropterus dorantes dorantes | reverse complement strand
AACTTACAGAGACGTAAACTTATTTATTGCGTAGGCGAATTTTAACAGTCAACAAGAACCGCCCACTCAGCCCTTTTAAATTCGACAAGCGTATCTAAACCTTGTCAATTGGAAACCTATTGTTCATGATTGCACTTAACTTTTAAGAGTTAACTGTTGTGGTTCAACTCTGAAGGCGTGACCGTCGCATTACAGCCGCCCTAAAAATAACAGCAGTTGTTTTGCGTCGCTGAAGTGTTATAAGGGCTTTCCATTATCGCACTTTTCATAATAAATAGGTACCTTTACGTACACGAGGCTTTCTAATTTAATACTTGGGGGAGTGAAGCAGATAGAATCTCTCTTCTTTTGCAGTTAATTAGATTTATCTTTGGGCACTTCGATGAGTTGATCGAAGTTGTGCCAGCACTGACTACATACCACGAAATAGATTGCATGCTCGTTTACTAGTTTAATTTCATAACAAAGCCCTTTTTTACAGACTTTCTCTGCTAAACAGCTCTGATTTACCACGATATGGATTGCATGCTCGTTTGTTAGTTAAAATCATAACAAAATCCTTTTTATATAGGTACCTACCACTTCTAAACACACGCAGTCGTACACCGGTGTTCATAAGAGATACTTACATAGGTACATAGGCAGATCTAGAGCCTAAAACAATGGTATAAGGTTACCGCTTTCCTTTGAAAGCGAGACAAAAGCTAGCGGCTACGGTCCGCGCCCGGAGCTCCAATTACGTTGCACAACCGCGGCCCGTGACGAATGCTTACCACATCTCGTTGACATACTTCACTGGCTACGTACACTTAGTGACCGGATAGACGCCTAATGTGAAATATATATATGCAGTACCACATTATGAGCACATGTTTTTTTTCTTGGAAGCCATGAATGGCTTATATATCCATCCAAATATGACATTTATAACGATTCAATATTCATTATAACAGAATAAAGTTTAACTATCATATAATTATTCGACACTATTCCTATCTTCTTAAAATCCGCTTGTAATAGAAATCTAAAACTTTGGAGGAAATTACTGAATCGTATATGATAGATTTATATTTAAAATAGATACAGACATACTACATACATGTATATGTAGCAATCATATGGCCACACTTGCTCGTAACAGTTACTTTATCTAATAAATAACACTTAACATCTTATGTGAGGTCTAAGCCTAAGAACAAATACTTAATACAGTTACTTTTATTATATAAATCGTAAAAATCAATAGGCGTGTAATTAAGACATAATTTAATATATTACGAGTCTAAATCCTCTTACTTCGTCCATGACTCACGTCGGTAACTTGATTTATGGACAGATAAGATCGAAAATTGATTGACTTGAACATAGGATTTGCTCGTGAGAACCTAGGTATTAAATGTTGAATTTAGGTACTATAATTTGGTGCCTTGGCTTATAAATCGTCTGTATCTGTCGTAATGATTGATGCTAGAACCTCAACTCGAATTTAGTCTGATTACCTAATACCTGCGCCTGCGTTATGTTACTAGTGTAGGTTTTAGATTTGTAGGGTTTAAGACACTATCTTTTTTTAATTTACCATGATGATAACGCAGGCGTGCTACCTAACAGAAAAAGAACTCTTATAAAGACACCTTTAAAGAAATATTTGTATTAATACCTTTTAAAGAAATATTTGTAATTAAGTATCAATTTTATAACTAAGAATTATTATTCTTATACCTAAACGTAAGCATTATTTATCTAAATACTACATTTTTTTCATGTTTTCCGAATGTTTCATAAGATATATATTTTTAGTAATAAATGCGTGGCAACCCATTTTATTTCATCAAGCCCATATGGAATAGTGAAGAAGCTATATTTTACAAGTTCGTGGCTAAAAACAGCACCATGTCATTACCCACAAAGAAATTGCAATATGCGTGAGCAATTTAGCTCACGTGTAGTTTATCGACCGAAACCAAGTACGAATTTAAATAATATTACTAATGATTAGTAAACACAGGAATCGAGATTTTGTAACAGCGTGGTTCATTATATCAGTTGACAGGCCCCGGATTCGATTCCCGGAAATTGGCAAATTTAACGATTTAATTTGTCTTACAGGAATTACGTGTATGTATTAAGTCGATGTGTAGGAAGAGTAAAGCTTTAAATGTATGCATGTTGTCTACAAAATATAAAACCTTCGTGTGGCTCAAAAAATTGCAAAAAGGAAGCCTCAATTTCTAGATACCCATTAAATTACACATTTTACATCCCATATTAGTATTTTCTTTGGCTATAAATGAGGTATCCAAAAGAGTTAAAGCTTGTCAAAATAATTATAGGTACTTTGGTTTCATTCAATTACTTACCTGTCAGTAATTTTCTCGTCATTGTCTATAATCATCACAGTTAATACAATCCTTCAAAATTTATGCTTAAATAACAATAACTTTATAAGGTGGTACAAATCAATTTATAAGGCGATCGAAAGAGTACCATACGGGGAGGTACACACCTTTTCCTAGCGTAAATCGTATCGGTGGAAGGATTCGGTAGCCGGTTCACTTTCATTCGAGACAACCAAGTTAGTCTTCCTAGGAACACGTCTGGATTGGTTTCCTTCAAACAAAACTCATGTTATATATAAAGCAACTTACCGATCCCATGAGCGACAGTAACCATTTATCATTGACGACTTTAATCTCATAAAAAAATACTATTATTATTTATCATAATATACTATTATCTTCATCATACTATTAGTATTAGTATATTCGTCATTCCTGTAAACTAAACCTCGTTTCTCTTTACAGAATCTCCTTATCCTCGGTTTCATATGCACCGCGAGTGCAATGCCGTCGTACATAGCGGTACCGGCCGACCAGATAGCATTCGTGGACCTGACGGCGTTGAGGGCACGCCGGGTACCCAGAGAGGCCCTGGCGCCGCCCGCCCCACTGCAGGCACTCTACGATGACTACCAGGGCATACAGCACGCGATACCTGCACAGAACTTTCAACAGCCAAGTAAGTGAAGCTTATTGACCATGTGATATAAAATAAATCAACCAATGAATGGTAAAAAATAATTATTATAATGAATGATTCTTATTCTTCATGTTTTGTCATAGTATAAATAGCGTTTAATTTTGTTTTATTTTTAATTTTATGTACATTTAAAGTCGTACATATACGGTAAAAAACATATATATTAGAGGGGCGAAAAAAAAAATTTTGTGGGTAAATGAATTTATCAGTCAATCTATAAGACATATTGTCAGCAAAAAAATAATTTCATAAATATAGGTACAAATTAATCAATGAAATAGTTTTCAGCCATTAACTTTCCTCACTTTCAGAAGATAGGGACATAATAAGTAGACTTTGAATCAATGGTTTTAACAGCCCTAAGTAATTAGACGGCAGTCATTTTAAATTAGGCTAACTGCATACCTCTATTCGCATAATAACTTTAAATCGCATAAAAAATGCAAAAATGTTACTTCGTTCTTAGAATGCAGCTTCTCGTTCAAATTGCGGCATTTTTATAATTTAGAACACAGTAATATAAAGTCAGTTGCCCGATAAGGTACACGGCAAAACTGGAACTGCCGGTTGTAATTACAAAGTTGTGTATAACCGGAAGGTATAAGCAAACAAGATCAATTACTATATCTCCGTAGCGTGCAAGTCCAAACGCGTTGTTAACGTTATGTGAGCGTGTTAGAGATAATTTTACCGGACGCTAAGTAACATGTACATGCTTTATAAATTAAGTACACGACATAAACCATTAAGAATTATTTAAACACGGACTCCACGGTTTCATTTGCATTTAAAAAAGGTAATTATTTAAAATTTCCTAATAACTCTTGGTAGAGTGGATAGATTTTAAAGCAATAAACACAAATGTTACCTCGAGAGACGAACTGTCAATATATTAATTGAAATTAAGTATTTTTGCTTGACACAGACAAAGAGAAAATTAAAAAAAATATATAGAATTATCTATTTTTGTCAGTCCTTTAAACTATCTTTTTCGCTAAATGCAATGTACAGACACGAGAAACTTTTTTACTTTGCCTAGGTATTGATTAGATGCATATCGCGATATGCCGTACCTTTGCATTAATATACTTATTCATGTCTATAAACGTATTCACGGATATGATTTGCAATAAATAAACTTGTTACGCCATTAAAATCAAACTAATCATCTATAGTTCAAAATAACATGGTCGGATAGCAGATGTTCCTACCTTGTAAATGTCAAAGAGAGCGTATTGAAACCATAATTCTTATTGCTACGGCCATCAATCAGCATTGCTTGTAGTCACTTTCTCCGCTTCACAAAGGATCATACTTTCTAGTAAACTTGTTTTACATTAACCGTTTAGATCAGTGTATTTCAACCAAGTCGCGACCCCCTAGGGGGTCGTGAAACCTCTTTACGGGGATCGCGAGAGAGGTCGAGAGAACTAAGCACTTAGTTCTCTCAACCTCTCTCTCTCTCTCTCTCTTAGTAAAAAATCTATCAATTTTAAAACGATGGATATATTAAGAAACAAAATGATACTCGTTACATTACACGATTTTTTTAATACTAGGTACCTAATCTACCGTGTATCTACGGTGTCATGAAAAAGTTTGAAAAACACTGGTTTAGATAAATCGGAACATGGTTGTATTGCCATTGTTGTCTAGCGATGAAATCGGTTATGTAACCTGGATAGCGATCCCTGGCTCGAAGTGGTTATGTAAAACCAGTTTCGAACGGCTACGTGATCGCGATAGTTAAACCACTTTCAATTCACCCACTTACTTCCACGCAATTACTATCGTTGACAGCATTAACCACTTTTTATACATTCTGTGTACTCTAACTTGTTGGGCAATTTGTAGTGTGCTTTAGATTGCGTGTTTGATTCTACTTATTCGAGTGTTTACTTATCAGATGTGTTTATTAGTAACTATATGCTTATTTCTCTTTTAGCATGACTTGCTTATATTTCTGGATATACTTTACATACTAAATGTTTGGCTTTAATAAAGCTTACACTTAATGGTTAACTTAAATCTCTTCTGGCTTTGAGTGTTTGTTTGTGAAAACAACGGCAACCATTGTTACATTAATGTACTTGGTAACTCTAATGTTGTTTAAAATAGATCTTACATGACAATTTTACTTTTTTATGATTATCTTATTATCATTGACAATTGATTGATAGTTAGGTATATATTACATGTACCTATTTACAAACGTGACACCGAAATTTTATTAAGGAAAAGGTCAGATCAAGAGAAAGTCATTAATTCTCGTAACTTATGAATAAATTATCATTTTCTATTACGGACTTAATAAACACATACAGAATGATTAAATTTTAATTATTCACATATACGTACTCGTATATGTGAATTTACTTTCCAATAAACATATGATATGAAATAAAATGTCTTGATTTACACACTTACAAATTGTCAGTTATATTATTTTTTCTTACATTACCAACGGATCGGAATACGGGCCTCAACTCAGAATATTCAGAAAGAAACTCAGAGAGTGTGTCTTTATTTTAGGTATATAACGTATTTGACGATCTCACTTGCCTAGACTTTACAACATTGCGTAACTTCATACATTGTTCACAGATTTCAGGTCATACGTCACAATTTAAAATCATTGTGTAGACCATTTGTATCTGTAACGTTTAATAGCTTGACCCACTCATCTGACGTGAACTGATCGATGTATCCATATAATGTCTTAGCTTACAAATACGATTTAAGTAACTTACAACATTAACTTCGTTGAATAAAAGTGAAGATTTTGTTAACTAGAAGTATCATATATTTCACAATTATTTTAATAGCATTTCGATTGAAAAAGAATCTTAAATAAAGCAGCAGAAAAAACTTGTTTTACATTAGTTAGAAATTGCAAACTAGCTCTTTAGAAGTATGCCCTGAAGGCTTAAAAGTTTTGTTGATAATACAGTAAGCCGGCAATTACACCTTCTGATAAAAGAACGATATCACGATATAAAGATAATAAGACATTGGCACATAAATTTTCAATTTATTGTTATATATTTTCAGATGCAGCTCTAGCCCCGCCACTTCCAGAAGCCGCAAGACTCCAAGCACAACAACAGCCCGACTCAGATGAAGCACCCACGCAAGGTGGTACTGCCCAGTTTGTTGAAAGACCACCAGATTTTGGTGAATACGTGGACTTTGGCGCCCACACTGGGGACCACGGCGCTTTCGGATGGTACGCGGACTACCCAGTCAACAATCAAGACCACGGCTATGGAAAGTAACGTTAAAAGTTAAAATATTTTTAGATTAGGAAAATTTCAATTCATTGCCTCAAATCACTTGCCGTAAACAAAACTTAAGGCAATCCAAATGTTACCAAAGACAGTATTCATTTCAAGTGATAGGTATTATTAGTTTAGTTTAGAAGCCAAATTACCGCACATTTGTTTTAGACGGTCAATTTAGCTGAAAAATGCACTTTTCGCAATTAAAGTTCCTTGACTTAGACTTAAGATATAAGCAGAATTAAGTATTGATAAAGTACACTGTGATATGCACCATGGTAGTTCAATGTTTACGTTTATTTCTTGCATTCTTCTATCTTCTTTACTTTAAGTTCTGTTCTTCTGTTCTCCATTTCATCGTAACTCTTTCTTAATCTTTCATTCATCATAAAACAACCTTTATTTTTCTCTTTATTAAAACAATATCATTACTTGCGCTTTTATAATCTCTTCCTGTATTCTCTCTTACTCTAGAACTACTATTAAAAGTTATTTGTAATCACTTCATCTTCTTATGTTATTTTTATGCTTTCACCGCTGTTTGTAATTCGTACAAGTTCTTTACACGCTTTTTGTTCTTGTTCATCACGCTTTTCTTCTCTTTCTGCTTTGTTTCCTTCATTTTATTTGTTATCTCATGTTGTTTTGTTAATACAAACTTTTCTTTGTTTTTTCTAGTTTCATTTCAAATATTTCACTGGTGACGGTAAATGAAAATCTTTTTTAAATTTCATATGACTTCATGTACTTACTTATTTTATTTAGTTTCTTACTTACATTATGTTATATTTACTACATATGCTATACTACATTCTTACATTATGCTGTTCCTTATTATTCTATAACCATTATCTTAACTATTTCTTTCCTCCTCCTATATCATCTTATTATTGACTTTCTGGCCTTTCATCAAGACTTCAACGCTGTCAGTTTTCCTTTTCTTACTTTTTTACCTTACCTTACTTCACACTCATATTAATTTTCTAAAAATAACATCATTCTTATTTCATTATAATAATACTATTGTTTCCTTTAGCAAAATATAAACATAATCTCAATTCGACCGTATTTTGTAAAGTACTTCAAATGTTTATTTTAATTTATAATAATATCTATAAGCACTTTTTGCATCTATACTTTTCTATCTAATGCTTTTATCGTCTTGCCTTGCCACTTCGTCTTCCTTTCTTCTATTAACATTTACAACCAAATATCTTATATTCTATTTTTCTTTGTTAAACATATGTCTTTCTCTAATAATTTTTAATTTTTATACACATTTATTTCCAAAATATATAATATATTTATAACATACTTTACCTTCCTTTATTTCTTTCTTTACTTCTTCGTTAATTTCTTTATTTACTGTTTCTTTCTTTTCTAATTATCTTCTTAACAATAGTATATGTTTATTAAATTTCTATATAATTTTTACCTCTCTCTCTATCTTCTCTATCTTCCCAATTAATTACACTCATACTCTTTTATTTCATAATAACGGTATCATATTCTAAACATTATATCATCTTCCTATTTATAAATTCTTATATTTTATACATTTCTTTATTACACTGCATGTTTTCAAGTTTCTTTGTTTTTATGTAATTTCCCTTCCGATTTCTTTTTACTTCTCTCTTATGCTCTACTTTCCATCTTTCTCTCATGCCTTCTCTTATTTACTCACTTTTTTTTCCAAAACTATTCTAAGATATTGCTTTTCTTATACTCACGAATTTTATTTCCTTTTCTGCACTATTCTATTTTACTTTCTTTCACAAGTTGCATGCGAACTAAAATTCTTTTACTCTGTCCTAAGTTTATTGCATAACATTCTTCCTATTATTTTTATATCGCTTTTCTATTTCTTTTACGTTTCTCTTCGTTTTTCCTTTCATCTCTATTCTATTCACTTTATTCTCTATTCTCATCTTATATCTTATCTATTCTAGTTCTAATCTTTAAAATACATTTAAAACAATTAACGTAATTAACTATTTTAAATAGTTCAATACTCTTTTCTCACTATACAAGAAATACATATTTATTATATTCAAATATTTCTTCCAAAAAATATTAAACATCTACTATTTAGTTCCTACATTATTTTTCTTTCCTTTTTCTTGAAAGTATTTTTATATCTAAGTATTTTTCTCAACATTTCTTTACTTTTGCACTCTCTCATCCTCTATTTTATATCTGTCTACGAACTCTCCTTCATTTTACTTCTCTTTAAAAGTACACACTTGCGTAGAACTATTACTGCTATATACTTTTATTTCTTCTTCTACCTCAAAATAACTTATACTTTATATGACTTTTTCTTTAGCTTTCCATTAAACTTCACCGCATGATCTTATTTTCATCTCAAACAAAAAACCTTCGCACGTTATTCAATTTACGAAGACATTACCAAAAAAGACAATTATTACATCATTCCATATTTACTTTACATCTTCGCACTGTTTTCTCTATTTACATAAACCATTATCACGTTGTAAACTCGCTTGAGAATATTTGTTTTAACACTTATTGTCCTTTACATACATATTTTTATTTATACTCTTTTGGATGCTTAACTCCGACAAAATATATCAATATTATTAAATCATCTCTATCGCCAAGGCCATTATTCCTATTTTTAATTCTTTTTTCATGTTTCACTTCCATTTGTTTCTGTCTTTTACGCCATCTTTTACTTACCTTTTATCTTTTTGTAAATCTATTTTTTATCCTATCTGTCCCTTTTATGCCTGATTTTCATACTTATTCCTTCTTCAGCTCTCTTCTACTATACCTTATACATTTGACTACTATTTACTTATTCTTATTCTACTTATTTCTTTCATTGATACACTTTTTCTTCCACTTCTGTTACTCCTACTATTTCTTCATTTTCAAAGTTTTTCTTCCTCTAAAACTTCGTTTGTTTTTTTTCCTTGCTTCGCTTCTTCATATCTTAAAGTCTTGTTCATACATTACAAATTTTAAATGTCAATGGATACACCAAGAATTTATCATTTTCTTTGCGATGCAATTTTCTTATTCTTTTTTCCATTATTTTACTATACTATCTTGCAACTTCCGTTTCACAACTACAATGTCTAGTGTTTATACTACAAGTCTCGTGTCTATATCTATTCTGTATTTACTACTACCATTCATCGTCGCTATTTTCTTCGCTTAAGTTTTATATTTTAAAATGCCACTGTGTGCTTTGTTACATTTATTCGTTAGTAGTTCTTGTTTCTGTTTCTATATTTCTCTATTCACACTATCATTTCTTGTCTTATATGATTATGATATTAACATTATTTTCCAAAGTATTTTAGTTTTATCGTTTGTAATTCTTCTAGCATTACATTAACTTTTCCATTTAATCATTTCACTTACCACTCTGTCTATTTTTATATGATTTCTAACTAGTCTGTTTTCTTATATAATTTCATTAATATTTCAGTTCTTCCTTTCCAAAGCATTTTTATTATGCCGCTCGTCATTCTACAAGCATTACTTTCAAGTTTCTTATTCAATTTCATTATTTTACTAACTACTATCTTAATATTTTTCACTTGTCTGAAGACTTATATAAATTCACCAATATTTAGTACTTCTCTTGCACAGTATTTTCATCTTGTCAATAATTATTTTACAAGCTTTACCTATTACTTCAATGTCTTCTATTCTATTCAATTATTCTATTCCAATTATTATTCTATTCTTACTACTCTGCCTCTTATCATTTCACACTTGTCTGTTAAAAAATTTACCTACATATGCTTCTCTTCCACAGTATTTTCATCTTGTCAGTAAACATTATATAAGCCTTGTAAGTTTTATATTCAATTTTCTTACTTACCTTTACCTTATTATCTCTTACAATAATACAAATTTTACACTTTCTCCTACCAATACTACTCTAATGTTTTTTTTACATTCTATTTTCTAATTTACTTTTTGCTTATTTATTTCTTTTTATTTTTCGCTTCCTTTCTTTTTCTCATTCTTATTTCATCTTTAACTTCTCTTTGTAATGCAATTCCTTTGCCTTGTAATTTTATTTATCCTTCTATTTCCGCTCATTTCCTACACCAACTCTTCTTATCTTATATACTCTGCTAATCTTTTATACACCTTATCTTACACACTTAAATTGCTTCATAACACAAATTTCACTTAGACAAAAATACTTTCAAATACAAATATTTTTAAATGTTACATTATTATATTTTCATTACTTTTTTCATTCTTCTTTTTTCCAAAAAATATTTCTAAACTTTTTTAAAAATATTTCATTCTTCCTTCCTTATCAATACTACCTTATCTCTTCTTATCTTATTCTTACTTACTTATCTTATCCTGACCTTTACTACCTTATCTCTGTCAACGAGTAAACGTTCATTTACACTATCCTTTCTTAATCCTTTTCATCTATTCTTCAAATTTCTTCTTTTTCTATATTTAACATTACCTATGAGATGTCTTCCTGTCATACATTACGTAAGTATATTTTATACGATTTAACACTATACATCCATCTTATATTTTACATCAAAACTTTTCTATTCTATTTCTTGCTTGGCTCCATGCTTTCTATACTTTGCGTCTGTTTCTAGTCTTCTATTTTCTTTACCCTACTTCTTACTTCTCTATTTTTATTATTATGCATTATTATTGAATTAATTACGCCACATATATACCAGAAATATGATACTAAATTTTACATGGCTGAACATAGGAAAATAATTATCATCATTGTGTCGTAACTTCTGACAAGAAATATATTAGCAATCAAATGTGTGCTACATGATAATACGCTATCAAACATGACCTATAATAAAAAAGACTTGCATCTTTCTTTTGTATCCTTTCAAGAATAGTTTTTTCATACCCCCCAATCATTCTTCTTTTATTTCTATCTTGCACTTTTCACTTGCTTACTTTTCTATCTTTCCTTCTCTTCATACATTTTAATCTTTCTTTCATTCTTTTTCTATTTTCTTTCTTTAGCTTCTGCAACTACACAAAAAAGTTTTACTTAATTTTCTACACCTATATCTACTTCCTAACTATAACTACAAATAAATCTAAGTTATATACCGATGATGTAAGACTACCTGGTGCTTTTAGAACGTAATGGAGACGCACATTTTTGTTACTTTTTCTACGTTGTTATTAAATTGTTACGTTGACACTTATGTTTTTTATTACACCCCCTGTTTTAAAAATACTTTGGTCTGTCGTCTGCACGACGCAGATATCTAATAAAGTAACTAAAGCTAATTAATAAAGTTTTCTTTTACATAATGTAAAAGTAGCAATTATTATTAATAAATTATTATTTACATGAAAACTATTATTATTATTTACATAATGTAAAAGTAGCAATCGAGCATGCAGTTTTCCTGATGTTACTTGGTCGGTTAACTATGGACATCTGTGATCAACCCCAGGTAAGATAGGACTTGACCATAGACACGTATAGAAATAAGATTAAACCCTCCGGATAAGTTTCCTTAACTACATTCTTCAAACCACAACACAAATAGGTGTGACAGTGGTGTCACCAGAGTAAGCTCAAAGAGTTCTATCAACTTTAACAATGGTGGTACAAAATATAAAGATAAACTTATAAGAGGCATTTGCAGCTTAGTCATCATAGCAGCAATCTATAATAGATCTCAGTCGAAATTTTTGACCGTAAAACCTAATTTCATGGTTCCAATGGACTTTTGATAAAGTCATGCGAGTTGAGATTTATTTATTAATTTACTACAATTAAAACGGTATACAAAGACATTAATTATACACCGCAGTTATACTTCACACTTACAGATCTTCAAGCATACAAACAATATTTCCGACCATTCATCCGCAAACAAATCGCACTCAGGGTATGCATCCAATGCGTTGAGTGCGGTGAGAACAGGTGAGAGCGCTCTCGCGCTCTCACATTGATTAAAAGTGATCCCAAGTCTCATCCCCTACAAAATATACACGAATAAAAGATAATAATTAAAAAAAGAGAAACAAAATGTATTTTTAGCTTTTATTATCGTACAGTTAACATATATCTCATACATTGATATTTAAAATAGATTCTTTTGACCTCAATAACAGCAGAGTTACGGATAGTTAGTAGTACATTAGAGTTACTAGAAGTCTACTAGCATTGCTACACATGAACGATATACTCTGTTATACAGGTACACACTTATAAACATATACATACTAACTATTATGCTGTTCCCTGACTTGTTGATGCAGTATGTGACAAAATTTGTGTACCATAGACACGTATGTAAACTAATGTTATCCTATAAGTAGGTATGTAATAGGGATACAATTGTTACCGTAGAGAAAACATATTTTTTTAATGTTACAATTGTTACCATAGACAAAACATTATTTTTTAATCTTAGAAATCTTGTGAATTATGAATACATAATTCACAAAATTGACAGGCTAAAAATAATGTTACAATATAAAAAAAAATCACAACACATATTTTATATCAGTATTCTGTAAAGCCTGCATCTACAAATCAGGGGGCAAGCTTTAGTTATTACTAAGTACAGAGAGCTTCACAACACAACAATTTCATGAAGGTAATGTTTCTATACTCCATAGATTACGACAAATTACCTACGTCATGATATACTCGTACACATATTAATTATAGACTTTTGGTCATTACATCTTGAGGCTACGATTTAGGGCGATTTTCCTGTCACACGTGTGACATTCATACTGATGTCCCGAATTCACAAGAAAATGAACTCGCTGTTTGCATGTGCGTATAAAACGATAGGATATAGGTACTATATATTTTTATTAGTCGGTTCACATTCGGCGGAGTAATCGGTGTTTAAACATAAAAAAACACCAACCGAATTGATGACCTCCTCCCTTTTGAAATCGTTTAAAAAGTGAGTGTGACGCGCCTGAAAACTTAATCACGCGCGACAGGAAATCTCCTTTATGTTCTTCCAGACGTATCAACAGATAAAAATAAAACCGACTGTTCTCTAGTAGATGCGTGTAAGCAAAAATGTTTGTATAGTTTTTGTCGTATTAATAAATAATACGTAGGAAAGAGTTATTAACTCAATCAGAACAGCCACGAGACACACGTATATTGTTCATGCTCCTTATATAAACGTTATAACCAAATAGACTCCTAATGCACTTTAGACAATGATACTACACCCGTCAATCCGTATTTAAAGATCGTGGACAAACATGCCGTGAAAATTTTTTTCACGTTAATTCTGAGACGGGCTTGTATGAACTGATCAACATAATTAGGCCTCTGATAGTATAATACCCAATAGTAGTTCAATTAATATGCACCTAAGAGTCTATTAGATGACATCGTCGTCCAATATTGGAACAAAGAATAACTTCCAGTGCCACATTTAATTGTTATTGAACAATACAATAATTTCATGTTAACATTTCTCGCAACACAAATAGCCAACGTTTGGCACATCACTGTGAACACTGGTCTTAATTTTATGTACTTTTCCAAGACGATCGATAGATCTAGCTTTAATTACAGCATTAGCAATGTACAGACATCGATAAATAAATTGAGAAGTTATACTTCTTTGGCTATTACAAAGAAACGTGTACTCGTACACCGTCACGCAAAATCGATAGGACGATCCCTTCGACCATAATTAATATATTTATTAAATTTCTCTGAATAATTAAGTATATTCTATATATTTTTTTATGAAATAATGATAAATTACACCTTGCAATTGTAATCATTTTTAAAATTAAAATGCTATCTTTAATTTAAAAAAATATTACAATACTTTTATAATTAGTCACACCAAAGAAGTATAACTTCTATGTACACCCACTTATGTCAAGTTTAAAGAAATAACGTAAAAGAGAAAATCACATATTTATATTCTACTGAAACAATAATTAATATATAAATATAATTTAGCATTTTCACTCATTTTAATTTGTGTACATTTGTGCTTTGGTAAGAAACTTAAATTTAATATAGGTATTTATGGTCCATTTTATATAAATAAGCAATTTTATTACAAAAAAAATGTAAAAAAAAAACATTTCAATGAAAAAAAATCACAGTCACAGAGACTAGAAAGGAAGCATAATAAATAAGAATAAAAATATATTAGATTTAAAATAATTTTATAGTCTTATCATTGAGATCAGCGTATACCCCTACACATTTAACGACACATTACAAAATCATATTACTCGAGACACGTGAATATAAATAATTAGTCCTTTTTCACAATGACTTTTTATATAAAAGATAAAATTGCCACATTCACTAAATTTTGCGCGAAAAAGTTTAATATACTAACTTGAGAGTAAAATCTACACTTGTTTATGGAAGTGGTCTCAAAAATTAAAATAGATTAGAATAGGTGATTATATGTTTTTGGTAATTATCCTACGTTATGCATAGTATAATGTGAGTAGCATTTTGCATAATAATCTAGCGTATAAAAGGTCAATTTTGTATGCATGAAATCATTAATTTCAGTAACGAAATAAATAAAAATAGCTCTCCATACAACCTTAATCAGCAAACCTTATACTTCTATCCTTAACTAACACATACCTCGTTATTTGCAAATGTTCATACTAAAATAATGCAGTAAAATGTTACAGAAACCATGTCTTCATCTTGTCCATTTTACATGACAATGGTCTAATTATTCTAAATTAAATCTAATATAAAATAAATATAATTCACATATAAACATGCACGACCGAATTTTCCAAACTAAATAAATAGTGCTTAATTGGATACAAAATTATATCAACAATTCAAATTATTTGCGTCCGGAAAAATTATTTCAATATGTACAACCGCAAATAACATACCATACAAACGCAGAAACTACATCCTATCTAATAAGACACTGTCACAAAATCACATCCTCAATTCCGCATTAATATATCAAACGGAAATTGTTGAGCAAAAAAAAAGCGAAAGTTGCAAACCGATGGAAAATATCTCTACCTATACTTTTTGTGCGCTATAAAGCTACCCATCGAAGGCTTTGCAACATCAAACATGTTAAGTAGCCACTTAACATTTCAGCTTTTACTAAAACCCCATTCCTCTTGGAATAGAGGGTCTAAATTCACGTCGCAAACGCTATACATACGACGCTAACGTCCACATTTGTGAAACGTCACGTGATCAACACGTGATTGCGTAGTTTTTATATGAAATGCCGATTATGTTTGGTCGAATATAAAGATATTAACACTTGAACATTGGCCACCAAATTCCAGTCAAACAAAATGATATGGCTTAATTTATCACTAAGCCATAGCAATTTTGTTTTTAAATGATTTTATTATGCCATAATTCTTACGTATTTCTTTAAAATTGAAAGGCTTGATAATACTACTTTTCAATGCATCTTCGCTAGTGTTGCCTCCAGACAATGGAGACTGAGGAAATGAAGCAGACAGAGAACTACATGATTTAGTCACAAGACCATTCAGAAGAAGAAGAAGAACCATCAACCTTCAAGAACATATACAATTTGTATATGTTCACGCCTGTATATGTTCACAAAATTGATCACGCCTAATAATGTATATATGAGGATAATGATAATACCTCGAGATACATCGATAAAAGTACATACTGACAGATAAATAAAACCTTAAAATCCAATATTGACTATTACCAACACTTTGATACTTTATAATCGTATAAAATAAGAGATTAAAACTTTAATTCTAACGACGAACACTTACTGAAATATACAATTTACATCGATTCCTACAGGATTAAACACGTATTTAACACTACATACATATTATATAATACATTATAGAAAATTCAGAATAGATAAATTATTAGACCAAGAGCCCGTTATATAGATTTTATGACAGGTCTGTTAAACTAAGTGCTAAAATATATGTAGCTACTAATTATTAAATCAATTTATACATTAAATTGATAAAGATAACAATGAGAATATGGCGTAGCCGTGTAAATTTAACGTTTCATTAAAATGTCTAATAAATAAAATTTATTCGATCAATAATACACAAATGTACCTAATAAATTTTTTACTGACGTACAACATAGAGCTAAATCAGTACTAGAAGCATAAAACTTTGTTTCTAGATTAATACTTGTTACTTATTAATAACACACGAGCACTAGAAAAGAATCAAGAAATATATATCCCCTAATGGGATTAAATACGCGATGAAACCTTGTACGTATATAAAAATTAATTGTTCGTCTTTACTTCTCTTCCCCGATTTGTCTCTACGGTCTTATCATGAAAGAATTTATGATAAGACCGTAGAGACAACTTGAACTATTTTAACTTCAAGTTTAGCCATATTTACCTCACTGCCACAGACAATAATGTGACAGGCTCTCAGTCTATACATGATATGCTTTTAAGTTGAAAATGGGAGTCTATAATCCAATAATACCGAAGATATTAATAAAATATTATGTTTATAATCAATGTAATTATTCATGTCTTATGTAAAAAAAATCATAATGATTGAATACGGTGGTAAAATTTTCGTTATATTGAACTTATAACGACCTAATAAATTAACAATTTTTCAATGGATGTTTACTCTAAACTATAAAAAAAACTAAAAAAATACCAAATAAAAAATACAAAATCGACAACTTTGCGAATTAGCATTTCTGTGTATATTAAAGCTAACTAATAATTAAATGTCATGACAGAAAAATATATTTGAGCGATCTCGTCTGTTCACTTTAAAAAGATTCAATGCCATTTAAAATTT
>DWLI01001062.1:0-17110 GCA_018249915.1 Cecropterus dorantes dorantes | reverse complement strand
ATCCATAAACAAGCTCAGATAAGATTAAAGTGCAACCTAAGATTAATTACAGTAGAACGTCAATAATCCGGATTAATTGGGACCGGACCCCACCCGGATTATCAAATTATACGGATTATCGAAAATACCTTAAAAAAGGCCAGTGTACACTATTTAAGTACACAAACATTTTAAATTTTTTATATTTTCTCTTACCTGTGTAAAGGATTTAGAGGTCAAATTTATCTAAAATATATTTTATGTTCAAACGCCATCGCCCGCTTGATGCTAAGGAACATAGCGCAAGGGCAGATGGTACGGTGCTTCAATTTTTGATAGATACAAATCCGGATTATTGAAGACTGAATTTTTCACGTCTGAATTATCGACGTTCTACTGTACTTTATTTATTTATGCTAGATATATGGCTAAAATATTATCTGCAAGAAAAATCTACTATAACATTTTACAAAACTAAGAAAAATCGAATATCTAAATCCACAAAAATATAATGATATGGCATTTATCATCAGATTAAGAATTATTGACTTATCTTGAATGTTGATATCAATCTAACACAATCACACATTGTGTAAAATTCCTGTAACATACGTATTATCATATTACAAGGATAAAGGTCTATTGAACCTAATACTTGGTATACAGCACTTGTATTTTTCCTGTCATTCACTCACCAGAACACTGTGCATGCCCAAGTACACTCGACTGACGCAGATTAAGGTACACCAAGAGACTGCAATCACCACTCCCCAGTGCACAGGATATTGATATCTATCCATTGTATACAATAACACCGAAAATGGTATAGAGACTCCGACCATAGCGTGCGTTGAAGGCATGCCATACTCTATCGCCCATTTTTGCTGTAACTTCTTCACTGGATATCCTGGTCTTGGCCATCTGATAACGTCTTTGAATCCTTGACCTAGAATATGAGAAATCTCAATTAACAGCATTCATTTAATTGTGCCATGTAGTATCGTTTTGAATATCAAATCTTCTTCCGTTTTCATGTCTTTTTAAGAGGTGACTAAGGGCCAAAAATTCAGGAGCATGGATGGGCAGCAGCATCTTCCTGTGTATCATTAATACATAATAATCTCTGCACATAACAGGCTTGTTATGTGCAGAGATTTTTAGCCAAATCCTCCCAAGACCTATGCTGGCTACATAGGCCTTACCTAATGTATTGGAACTCAAACGGCTGGTGGATGGATTTTTTATGTATAATATTATACAAGGAATTTAATAATAGTATACATATAAAACATAAGTAATTTAATATTAAGAATCATGAAGAGCCTTGACAATCCTCAAACAATGCCTGCTTGCTATGCATGACAATAATACTAATGGCGTCATATCAACTATTTTCTTACACAAATGGATAATTATTTTATATTGAATATGAAAATAAAGATTAAAACAGGTTATTATCTGTGGTTGTGTGCAGAAGAAACCTTTATTGCATTTTCCATAATTAAGCACGTGACTTAAGAAAAAAGCAGATAATTTAAAATCAGTCAACTGCAAAATCACAACATTCCATTTTTTTGCAAGTTTTGTTTTTTCTATTTAAGTATATACACGATTTGTAGTCATAACAGTATGCTAATTACCAAGGATAAATTTATTTAATCATTTTAAGCAATGATTCAACTAAACTGTACCTACAAAATATTACAGTAAATAAGGACTTATAATGTTAGTCACATATTTTAAGGAAAATCCAAATAATATGAAACACAGGGAAATAGGAAATTATGTAAAATGAGTAACATATGTGAGCCACAGGGTTTCTGCTTGAGAATTCTCGAGTCGGGAATTCACAAGACATTTGTTTTTGTCGAGACGAGAAAAAAAACTAAATGCCTCGAAAAAAGTACGTTGTGGCGAGTCTAGAGGATAGTAACGCTTACCGAGAGTAAAGAAACGCCTATCAGATGTCGCTGTTTGTGGTTTTACATTAATTTAAAGGCCTTTTTGTATTAAAAAAAAAAATTGTAAGGGATATCATTATATTAAAATATGGTTCATATATCTTACATTTTAGTCTGCAGACTATGTAGTTATTGCATGCGTTTGAATTTATGATTTATTCGATTCGAGAGATTCGAAAATTGGTAGAAAAATGTTTGATTTTTAGACATGGTTTCTAACCAGTTTGTGTGTTTATGGCACTGTAGGTCCTAAACAGATGAACCAATGTGGTTGCGATTTTCTTGTTAGAAAGTATGTTTTCCAGTGATAAGTCTTACACATGATTTATCAAATCGGTTCAACCGTTTTCTAGTGATGGGAGTAAATGGCGTGGAGTATCAAATGAAAGAGTATGACGAGTATACTACAATTAGACATGTTTTATCAAAATCGGTTTAGCCACAATAATACATTAATACGTTCAGTGCTAAGTACACGGCGCCATGGAGATGTTTGGGTACACGAAGAAGTGCCTCGCAACTCAATTATTTTATGTTCCAGTAAGGCTCAGATAATTTTGTTAGCAGTATGTAGCTCTTGCGGCCATACATGTGATCTTACTATATGTTATGATGTTACTATTACGTTGTGATCTTATAATAACAGGTGTTCAATCACTAATTATTTTGTTAAATATGGACGTACTCTGCAAATTCAATTCTATCACAAGATAACCTTAGATTGAACCTTTGCCGATGTCACCACTATCGCAATCTAATGTTATAAGGCTAGATAAACTACCTTCTGGGAAAGGAGCTACATATTCTCGAGCTGTAGATGAGATAATGAAGACCCTGTAACTTACTAAAACCCAATAGTTTCAGCTCCATCTGAGGTATTTCTGTTGTTGTTAGATAATAACATTTTAGATTTGATAGTGTGTACTAATCCAAATGCCATTTGAGTACTATAGGCTCAAAGTATCTAACAATTATGCATTACAACTACTCATTCGGAGTTCATTTATAATCCTATATATTTCTTCCTTCTAAAAGTTTGTTTTGTTTTTAAATAAACTTCTAGTGGTTACATTTACATTTTAATCTCATTTATAGTATCATAACTATTTTCCTTCAAGTGATTTCATTATTTTTAATTAATTTTCTACTGATTATTCATAGTTATAATGTTTATTTTAACTTTATTTATAACTTCATTAGATATTCGCTTTAAATGGTTTGTTTTTTTTTTGTTTTAATGAAATTTCTTGGGTTTAGTCATTCTATTTCTTTTATAGCATTCTATGTGGCATTATTAAGTCATAGATATAATAAAAAGTAAAAAATAAACACAAAAACTAATTACATGGCGCTGCGTAGTTGGCCACTGTACCTCTGTAAGCCAAGTACACAGCACAGTGAATTTCCTTTTATATGAAAAAAGCTCATTTTTTATAATTATAATCAAAACATGTGCATGTTACTTGACCAATAACAATATCTTTCACTTCTAATGTTTGGTCACACAAGAATTGTAGATTACTAACAATAGCACCTGAGATAATATCTCAGCGAATATCTGGTATTCAGTGTGTTAAGTAGATATGGAGGTGAAACGGGAGCTGAATAATCAAATATTGTCAAAAGTGGGCTATCAAACGAAAGGAATGTGAATGTATATATTAAAAATTGGTCATTTACTCTGTATTGGGTGTTAAAGGGATGAATACGATATGATGGCAATATTGCCATTAAATATTGAACATATACCAAAACTAATTATTTGATGGGATATATTTCTGAAAACATTTACAAAATGCTGACATGTTTTAGCAAAATTTTAGCGGGCAAATTTTATATACATATATGTCTATAATTAAAATCAAGGTGTAACTCATTTGAATTTGATGACTTCTAAATTGGCAACTTGTTAAATCTTTGTTCACTGTTGATTTTTTCATAAGGGAAATATTAATTTTTATATTAAGTATGTTCTAGTAAATATATTTATTTCATTTTACTAATTTCTGTTTATTTAATTAGAGGTGGTTATACATTTAGAAAGTGACAAAGTAGGACAACCCAATAATTATAAAAAAAAACTTTACTTTGAGTATAATTTGTTTCAATTACTGTTATTAGTTAATTAAAAAGTGAAAAGATACAGGAACAAAAATTACTATTCCATTAAATTAATGTCATTTGTCTCTCTTTTTATTAAATAAATATGAATTTTTGTAGACCTAATATGGTTGTTTGGGATACTTTTAAGGATGGTACTAATATTCCTAAAAAAATGTTTTATTATTAAAAATAAGAAAATTAAAGGAGTAGATGTCTTTGATTTGAATAAGTCTTCTGTCTTATTGCCTTAAGTATGTGGAAATTCCACAACCTCAATAGGTACAGGAAAATAACCTCGGGCATGCAATTGACATGGTAACTACTTATAATTTGTGGTCAACATCATGCTATCAATATAGTCATGTAATAGTAAGTATTAAATTAAAAAATATGAACACTACAAGTTAGTGCTAATAAAAACTTTTTGAAACAAGATTTATCTGAGGGATAATATGGTATGGTTTCATTTCATATAAGATATCTCCTTACCCTCTAGAATAAAACCCACATTGCATACAACACTAAAGTTCCTCTGACACATGTGATAAAATATAATTTTAATTTGTTCCCCAAACTTACCTACATACATGACAATAGTCCACACGAGCACCACTCTCCTGCCAACTGCTCCATCAATGTTCCAAAACCAAAACGGTATGAATGTGGCATAGAATATTTCATCACCTAGTGCAGTTCCAATGACAAACAGGTAGTACCAAAACTTGTTGTTAATGTGGCACTCCAGCTCCTCTCGTGAGCTCTCAGCTGACGCATCAGTATCACATGATGTCTGAGAGCTGCCTGAAATGTCGCTAGGTATTCTCTTATGTTGCCTTATGTCCGCTTCACTCTCTTGCTCGAGCCGCTCGGAGTACACCACCTCCGCGGTGTCCGCGCTCGGCCCCACATTCTTATAAATGACACCGAAAAAATTCTGTACTTTCACCACCAACAGGGGATCCTTCAAATATTCAATTATGTTCTCCCACATGATTATACGGATTAAAATTAAGCACTATGAGAGCCGATAGACCGCGAACACGTTTTATTGCTGAGCGGAGGTAAGCGGCATTACGCGAGGAGTGATTCAGTCCGATCAACGACTCACTGATAAAGGATCATGCCGTAATACTGATTACCGACAACCGAATAACCCCCCCCTCTGCGATCATGTAAACAAACTAGAAATCAATTGAGGAAATTCCTTCAGGATCCTGATAACAAATGAAATATTATCGAAATTTTATTTAGATTAGTTGCTCGACAACTGAATTCGGACTCAAAAAATTAGTTGTAATAAAAATAAATACTATACACTATAGTGAATTAAATTTAATACACCTTTAATATGAAGGCAATAAAACTTATTTTTCTAACAAAAATATTATTTCGTAAATATGACTATTTCTTAAGCAATCTTCTAAAATAACATTGACATGACAATTGACATAATTTAATTCACATGACAAACCAACGTTTGTTTCCTTCTTTATAGATTGCATTGTTGTACTGAAGATAAATCAATTTGTTAACCCCAAATAAATCAAAATTATTACTTTATAAATGATAATTTTCTCGAAATTCATAATTACAAAATTTATTTTTTTAATAATATTTATTTTACGTGTTAATAAAGCAAAACAGTTTTTTTAATAAAAATCTTTATTGCGGCGTCGGCATGCTTGCTAAACCTAACAAACTATCACAAATTCAAACGTGTAGATGGAGTGTTTAACTTAGCTTGTATATTTTTTATAATCTTTCAAGCGCTTTGAGCCGATCCGATCCAGTGTCGGTTTTTTATCGCAAATCAAAGGGAAAATGCCGCTTTAGTACATCATTGAATACGCCAGTAGAGAAATCGAAAACTAAGCAGGAAATTCTTATGGTCATAATAATGTAGTAAATATTAATAACTAAAGCCAATGAAAGCACATCCGTCATGCTTGCCTCTTCATAACACGCTAACCATAAACTCATTCACAAGCATATGGATGGCGATATTTGACTTCCATAATCAATCCCACTTGGATAGATTGCAAGCGTGCGGACGCGGCATTACACACTTGATGTATCAATTGAACATCGGACTCCGTTAATCGTATTTGTCTTGAAATTCATTTCATTCATTCGATAAGCGTCGTACGAGGGATAAAAAGAATAATGCATTTGTTGGGTTTTGTCTTCTAATGTTAGCTAATACTTTAAGATTATTACATTTATTATTCATTACATCATATTAATTTTATCTAACATCACCTAACTCAAACATATTTACCTAGCTACTGAATAAACGAGTCTGTATAATTATGTATGCTTTCAGTCGCTTTGCGAGACCTAAGTAGTCCCTTACTCCCAAGAGAAAGATGGCACGGTAAGTCAAAACACTCATGCATGTATAAAAATCACATAATATTCATGCATAAAGTTCGCTCTCAATTGAGCTAAAAACGGTTCATGATCACCTAGAAGAATTACGACATTTACATCTTTGTGCCCGTGTATTGATTCACATTTCACCTTATTACTCCAGCGAATGTGCAAATTGGGTTTTCCATTACAACAATATATACAAAAAAAAAAATAATTATAAATATCGCCATCCCTATTACAAATAGGGATGAGTATCGTTCATCCCTATTTGTATTATAATAATAAATATAATACCCACAGATCCCAAAATGACTACAAATGTCATAAATGTTTTTGACGTTTTACGACTTTCTTGATTTCAATCATGTAGATCACGGACAGTAAAATATATTAAGCCGTAAATTGAAATTTATTTTGTAATTGCATTTTCTACGCTTTGTAACCTTATATTTAATTTAATCGAGGACTTAAGAACAATCTCTTCAGTCTGTGTAGTTGATTTCCTTGTGTGCATGTAAGTTTGTTTATTACTTTTAAACTTTATAGTAAACAATAACGATATATTACAATGTATCCTTACGGTATATTTTGAAATTTGAAATGTTATTATGCCACAGCATACTTTATTATAAAATTTGCACATATTTTACCTCTAGAAGTAAGGATTAACGTAACAAATAATTTAGAGCTGCACTTATATATTTATAATAACAATGAAATAATTCTTAACGTGTTACTCTGTTTGTGTAATAATTATGGTAAAATAAAGTACGACCCTAAAAGTAGTTATTGTACGATACTAAAATTATACTGTAAAACTTTTAATAAGTTTGCAGTTTGCTGGTAAATTTAATTTAAATTTAAATTGTGTTTATAATTTAAAATGGTTACACTCAAAATTTTCAAACATATTTAAGAGATTAATAATAGAATTAATAAATATGTTTTAAGTACTTGAAAACAATCAAAAACAAGAAAACTTAAATTATGGTAGACATACCATGGTTACCATAATAATTGTCAGTAAGAAGATAATTATGTAAACACAAGTTATGTATTTAATAATTATTTTGGAAAAAAAGGATTGTTATTTGAAAGCAGTACAATTATTCATGATTTGATTGAAGCACCACCACATAATTCTGCCCTATTACTGCTGTGTAAATGCCTATTATTTTTTTTATTTTAGTGGTATGTCTTTTATGACAAGGCAGTAGTAAGGTGGTCGCAGAGATGTGTGCATTTGAGGCATTCAAATTTAAAGACCCTGAATCATATAAGAATCTAATTGGACCCGGGACCATTAAATATCACTCCTCTTGTTTGGTTAAACTTTAGAACTATCTGCACAAGGGCTTGTAATATTCAAACGCCACAACATCCTCAAAGCATTTCTTTGTCAGAATCATTATTATATTATTATAGCTGTTCACAACATCGGGTTGATTTTGCAACATCATACCTTTAAGTGGTCTGGTAATACAACTCAAACCATTCTAATTAAATATTTATGTTTATGTAAATTCACTTATGATTTCACAAAGGAAAATTATCATATTCCTGTAAAATCATTTGTTAAGAACAAAAAACACAAGCCTGTGTAACGTCACTCAGTGGAGTTATTTATTATATATAAAAAACAAGCATGTATATAGTATATAGTACTATGTAGTAGGAAGGATGTAGGAAGTGTTTTGTTGGTATGAGATATCTTTAAGTAACACCTACTAGTACAACTAAAAGTTGGCAATAGGGTAATTAATTCAATTTGTAAATTTACAATAATATTTTATTATCTCTAACATCCATCTAGATAATTTGGAACAGAGCAATATTTACATAGATACAAAAATAATATTCACTCGAAAAGACATTATATAGTAAAAAGTAAAAAATTATAATCACTACAATTTAGTTAAGAGTAAATTTGTATATTTTTATAAGAATCATTTTATTGATAACACTTAACATTAAATAAAATGGTAAGAAGTTTTAATTACTATATGCTTTCTACACTCATAACTCGGCAGTTCTGTGTGGCAGAACGGTATGGTGACCATTCCGCCACTTGGGTTGAAAAACAATATAGTACCATGTAGTATAGCATAGTACCATATATTGTCTTAAAATTATTATTCCAACTACAAATAGAAAGTGATTGCTGGGCATAATGAGCTTACAACTAAAGCTTACTTAAGCCATGACTCATTGCCTGGAAGACAATGAAGTGTCCTTTATACTGCTTAGTTTCAGAAGACAATTTTGTTTTGTGTTTTGATGCAACTTGTTTTGTTTGCAGCTTTGTTTGCCTTTATTTTTATACTGCTGTGTTTTTCAATATTATTCACGGCACAACCCCTATGGGTATTAAATATATATTTTTTTATATTTATTTATTTATTAAGGCTTGAGACCCCCTTATGGAGTTTGGTTGCCCCACAATAAGTCACAACCCACACATTGAAAACACTGATTTCAAAAACTATAATTACAACATAAGAACAGAACTGTACCAATTTAAGAAATAGGTTAATTTATAGCCACTTTGCATGTAAACAAGTCTTAATACACATGAAAATAGTGCTTAGACATAATTGTTAATTAAACCTTAATCTGTAAAGCTAAATTAATAAGTTATCAACAAAATTTATGAGCAGTATTCGATTTCTTTTGCAGCAAACAATTTTTAATAAATCATGAACACAGAATTAAGTACACAATATTGAACTTTAACTTGCTGAAAACAATTAACAGGTCATTCCCCCTGCTTTGTTGACCTTTGAAATCTATTTGAGACAAAATATAAATTAAATGGCGCCTAAATTACATAATGTAAAGTACAAGCTATTTTCAGTTCTATACATATCTGCTAACATTCTTGAATTTTATTTGCCTAAGGTAGAAAAGTAACTGTTAATTTCGTTTCATAGCAAATTCGACGTTATAGTAGTTGTTGTAAAGTTGGAAGTGAGTCGTTGTGACAATGAATTAGCAAAAAACAATAGTAGCAGATAAATAAAATATAATTAAATATTATATCAGTTTGTGCGATATGGAACATGTTCATTCACAAGCGACTGTCCGTTCGGTATTGCGTTGATAACGCAGCCACGCCAATATAATGGAGCCATCTGTCCCACAGACATTCTGTTGATAGTTTTTGTACTCAAGTTACATGTGAATACAGAATCTAATATCAAACAAATGTTTTATGGTTTGTGATACAAATTAAATCAAATGCCATAATTAAAAAGGGTTTTATAGTGCTCATAAAACACGTAAACCGTAACGCTTACGTTGCGAACGTACTAACTATAAATTTATAAGGTTTTTATGTAGTATGAGATGTTAGGGACATGAATAAATAAAGATATATAATAATGGGCAATAAATTGCTATTGTAATTCTTTTATTAATCTGTCACGTTATGCTAAAGGTCCACAGTCATGTTATATCAACATTTGATTCTTGACTTATACAGATTTTCAGATGGTGGTCATAATGACCATCTTCACAGCTTGACCACTGTCCATGTACTAGGGGTAAGTCAGGGTGCAGTACGTCAATTTAATAAATTTGTTACTATGTATTTATCCTAAATTCAAATAAAAATTCGGAAAGGTTCTTTTTTAAGAACAATTGGAATTTGAAAGTCCACCCTAATTTCTTCGGTAAATCACGTGTGCTTTGTATGGTATAGTTTTGGTTTTTTTACTTATGATTTAGTGTTATTCATTTCTATGTTTTTCTGACATCACAACCCCGTGTTACGTCGAGTAGTCGAGCACAACCGCGGGGCGCAGTAGTGTTATATAATGACCGCGTAGATAAGGTTTCTTGGACTCAGTTTACACCCGGCCGGTACATGTGGTGTTCGTAAACACTACACATATATCGAACAACATTAGAATGCTGGTTTTTACTGGCGATAAGTTTAAAAATCAAAGTAAATATATATTTCCTGATGGAAAGGAAGTAATTTATGAAATAGATCAGTGTTGCAATAGTGAGAGCAAGCAGTAAATTGTGGGCTAGCACGAACGCTTTTTAGCGTGGAGTTTCTTGTGTGAGTTGTTATTAACCACTAGACTGAGACGGTAAGTAGATGCGTCTTAAAAATTTGCAAAATGAAATTACAAAAAAGGCAAATGGCAAATACTGGTGTTGTGATAGCTTGACTGTATTATGTAGTTCAGACTTCAATTTATTATGTTTGGTAGGTACCTATTTATCAAACGTATATCATAACATTATTGCTATTTCACTGCGTCTGGACATAAACAAAGATATGCAATTACTTGTTGAAGACAACTAGTGGCTATTGACTGATAAGTCCTTTCCTGTCACATTGTAATACTTGTATAGAAGTCTTATAACTGCTTATAATAGGTACTATCATAGAACTAGCTGAAGCAATAAATATCAAAAGAGATATCGGTGCCCAAAAGTAAGCTTATATATTAGTGTAATTAGTACAATTATGAGACCTATGAACCCTTAGAAAACTATATGAAATCGCGAAATACTTTGCGCAGTAGACCGGTAAACGGCCTCTTTATCTGGTCACGTTTTTTAACTAATCTTACTTTTATGTGCCTGGTGTTCAAATAGACCATTTGTATCTGCACTCCGCACCAGAACGCAGACCACTGACTGCGTTGTACCAGTGTACTAGGTAGAAGTCTTATGTCAAGTCAATATTATTGACTAATGAAATGAAAATAAATTGACGTGCTTATTGATATAAGGTGACCCTAGCTATGTATGTAGCATTCATTCAATTAACCCAGCCACTCATTCAAAGATCAGACGCAGCGGAAGTACGGTCGTCAGTACAAACAACTAGTAAAGACTTTTGGGTCTTATCTTTCCTTTTGACCTTGGGCCACACCCGCGCGTGGCGAGGGGCCACTATTTCTGAACTAATAAAACAAAACCAGTCTTTTAAGCCCCGTTGACTCGACTTTTTTTCTGACTCACATCTACAAGGAAATACGGTACTGTGGAAGCCACACATTTTTTACTGTACTACATTTCGGTGGCCCACCTCAGCACTATTTAGAGGACTCGGGTATCTGAACTGAATGCTACCGGAATTCTCTCGGTACGGTGCCTCTACTCCGTCTCGGTTTAAATGATTAGGACGGTTACACATACCGACGTCCTTTCTGGGATCGTTGGCTGGCTGGTTCGAACCTCTTGTGCCCTTAACCCTGGAAGCCTCCTATTTAGTCGCCTCTTACAACAGGCAGGGAATACCTTAGCTATATTCTTTTTCCGAGCTAAGTAACATGGCATGTAGGGTTTTGGCTAAACTCGGCTTTGTATATTTTCATGACGACGACCCGCGTGCGGAGCGATCACCATATTTTACTTTGTATACCATTTTATATAAAAGCTCAAGTTTGGTGCAATAAGATGCCCGAATATGGGCTGCAGTGATTACTAGGATCAGAAATATTTTATAAAGTATATAATATTATTAGGTTTCCACTTCAGCCGTGTGAATTGCACATACACACTTTTTTGGTGGCGGGAAACAGATTGTTCCCTGTTTTACTTCTGTTTGTTAAGCTTGATTGAATAGCACTTGCATATCTATAAGGAAACAAAGATTGTGTATTACTGATTTAATTAAAATATTGTACGATAAACACAAAATAAGTGTAATTAAGTATTCTTATATTGATAAAGCGATGATCAAGCAGACTGTTATCAGCATTTGATAAAAAAATATTTGTTTTCTCTACAAAATACGTAGTAAGCAGGTAGTAGCACTAATTTCAAACTGCAGCGTACGGAAGGAAGTCAGCGCTTGTATCAATAATCTTGATAAGACATTGATGCCTCGTGCACTGAACTGGCGCGTATCGTACTTACTGTCAAGATACATGTGCCAATCATTCGCCAATTGATTAATTCCGTCCGCATACGTGTATTATATTGGGTAATAGGACTCACGTTTGGTACAGCAATGGTACATTCAGTATCTACCTTCCTTATACACGGGTCTTATTTTGATATTATATAAATGGAATAATGTGAAATAAAGCCTTCATCCTAGTTTAAGATATGTTGCAAAGTGCTGGAACGAGTATAGCCAACAGGGCAGTTAGTGCCGCTACACTTATTTATAGCGTGAATCTGTTTTTGCCGAACTTTAATACCATTTTAATCAACTGGAATAATAGATAGTTATACGTATATCACTTTAAGGTAATTTTGTGGTGTATATAGGTTGTCGGACGCAGATCATGGCGGCGGAAGAGGACGCCGATACCCTCAAGCTATACTGGGATCACTTCTTCAAGGCGGAGACCGGCACTTATGAGGTAACCAATCGGAAGTGATTTGCATATCCTTGCGACTTACAATGTCTACATTCTACGTTGCATCCGAATAATACTTTATTTGTCAACATCTGCATTCATCATCAGTCTTTTGAGATTCGCTACAGGAAATAAATCTCCTGATGCCGGTCTTTGCTAATATCGACGGCGTCTGGCATGCCTGTTAGTGACCGCAGAGAGTTGATGGTACATGAAGACGCTGCTGCCTACCTTCTGGATTTTGCCCTTAGTGACCTTTAACGACATCCACGACAAAGGGAATGGTGGGAATGGAAAGGTATTCCAGATTGATACCACACGGCACAGAAAAAGGTTTACATCTAATGTAAAATGTTGGTCTCAAATGGTTTGTACGACACATTATGTTTGTGAAAACATGTTGATACGAGGCTTAATGTTCTTCTAACTGCTGCGTATATTTATTCATGTGTTACTTTATTCTGCAAGTTAGATACCTAAATTAGAATTTCAATTTATTGATTATTTAGTTTCTGGTTAAGACATTTAATCTCAAAATAAATATACGTATACATTTCACTTAATGAGATAAGTTAACCTAAAAACAATGAGAACATGCAGAAGGCGTTTTGTGTGCAAATGTAACAAAAGAAGTGGGAACTATGAATTTTCGTGTAAGTATTAACTTTATCGTGTATACGAACTTCCTCGGATGCAGAAGTATCCAACCTTCCATCATCATTGGAACGGTAAATGGGGTTCCCATTCATCGGTGAGCCTTTCGAGGTCCACTGCTGAACATAGGTTACTCTAAATTTGCGTCAGTCAACAGGTCCCGTACCTTCTGAATACATTGGTTTTACGTTATCTTGGTCAGATCGTCGGCCGAATCATTAACTATATATTCCTATTACACTATTTGAATCGGAATACATACGTACATTTTTCTAAAATTTTGATCGATTTCAGAAATCCACATGGCTGGATTTATTTCTGGCCGAGTTCCTCATTCGGATCAACAAAGGCGACAATCCGAAGGACTTAATAAAGTTTTGGTGAGTGTAAATGTGAAAGACGTACCTTAAGATTACCCACTGCTTTGTCATGCTGACGAATAAGTTTCTTCTATATAATACTTATATGTTTCTGTTATCTATGATTTGCTTGCAAGGATGATAGTGCATTTCACATTAGCTTCCAGGATAACCATAACGATATTTCGATAATAAAATGACTTGTCATTTTATTATCGAAATAGTGACTAACTTTTAAATACACTTCGAGGATTCCAGAATCCCAATGAGACCAATCGACTTTAAGCCCTATCCAATATGAAGTTGCTTATAGCTAGCCATGGGTGGTACTAACCACTTGCCATCAGGTGGACTGGCAGCTCTTTTGCTACTTTCATATTATAAAATATATTATGTGGTTCAGCCCGGTGAGCGGTGTGGTGACGCTGGTGGGTTGCGAGCTGCTGTGCGGCATCCACCGCGTCACGTCCTCCATCAACACTCACTACGCGCCGCTGCAGCACCTCGACACCACCAACAATGGGACCGACGACAATGCCGCTCTTGGTGAGACCATACATACTATTATGATTAAGGTCTATGAAGGAATGGCATTTGTTCCTTACATGGATTATGCAGTAATTGGTATAATTTTGTAATACTCCATTCAAATCGCATTATATCAACTAAAAAAATGATAAATCAGTCTGACAATTATTGACAAAAAGTTGTAGACGAATTTTCGAAAGTTCGAAAGTTAATCCAGTTGTTTTTTTACAAAAATACCTTAATAAAATTAAAATTATGTTCTGAAGCTAATAAACCTTTTCAACAGATAATAAATCGGAGGAGAACAGTACAAAGCCAACGAGTCTGTTCAGCCGCGCCAACGCTCAGAGCTCAGCGGAAATCCTGCGCAAGTACCTGCTCGGTGGCGTCGCCTGGAAGTGCCTCGTGCTGCTCAAAGCGCTGGGAGTCGAGGTACATCGTAGCAATTTGAACTATGTTTTTTCTATACTTTATGGAAGTAACAAACGAGCATGTTCAGTTCATCTAATGGTTAGATACCACTGCGTCCATGAACATCTGTAATTAACCTCAGTTCAGTCTTTCCTGAAATTAGCCACAGATGCGTCGCTACCCTTGAGGACTAAGATGTAATCCCTCGGATAAGTATGTACGTCTTCAATATAAATAAATATTTATGTAAAGTAACGTAAATTTATACTAAAAAATCTAAATAAATAGATATTCAAAAAAGATAAAAAAGAGAAATAATGTCATTAAATAATGACTGTTGATAGAGAATTAATGAACTCTTAATGGAAACGTCGGAAACCCGGCACCTTAGTAAATTAAAAACAATCGAAAATATTCGCTTCCAGAAGTCAATAGACACTTATGAATTCTAAATATGAATGATATTAATTGGTTTATGACTGTAATCTTTAACAAATTAACGATCAGTTTATCATGTATCTATTAAAGTACACGATAAGCACAGATAAACATATAAATTAGTACTACAAATGATAATCCACATGGTATGTACGTTTCAGACGTAACGGGTACGCGAATGTGATGTCTAATACTGGGTGATAATAACTACAATCGTGTGTACGATTCTGTAGCTATGCACGGATTTATTGGTACACTGTTCACACGCCAGTAACATACTATAATTGCGGTTATGTGATGATAGTGGTTGTGCGCCACGCAGTTTCCGCGACCCGCGATAACCGCCGACTGACGACCAGCGTTATGGGCCATGACACCTTTTAAAACTGACCCCGCGGCTAAATTTGATTTAAGATAATATGTTAAGACAAAAATTACACTGCACTCGTAACTATTCAACGTTGTCTTGGCATTTTAAGTTTGCTTATATATGAATTGTTGTGTCAACCCATTATTGTTACCCTGCTGGGCACGGGCCTTCTCTCAGATTAAGAAAGTTTTAGGCCATTGTCCACCGCGCTGGCAAATCGCGAATTGGTAGATTTCACACACCTTTAATAACTTTTAAAGAACTCTCAGATGTGTAGGTTTCCTCGCTATGTTTTCCTTTGCCACAAAGCAGTGATAATTAACTTCTAATACGCATAAATATGAATTGTGGCGATGTAAATAAATTAATTGTAATATGGTCTGCTAGACTGTAAAAAACATGTTTATTTTTAAGATAACAATTATTAAAAGATTACTAAAATTAAGTTTCAGAAGCCTACACAAGTAGAAATATGTTAGAGAGATATAATCATCATCTATAATTAAGTACTGCTTACCTGAACGCTCTAGAGTTTTTCTCTTGTTTAAATTTTATGAAGTGATTATAGATTGCGTGTTCTCTCTGCAATTACTTAAGTGTTAGGCGGAAATTAGTTATGTTCTAAATGACCTTAGGATTTTAAAATATAGCCTATGATGTAATCGGTATGCAACATAAAACGTAACGTGATTACTAGTAAATCAATAAATATCTATTAAAGGTAGAACCAATATGATTCGATCGGGGAGATACCACTGTCACATATATTTTCTGCGTGAAGCAGTTCTTGCGTTTCCATGAAGTGTGTGGATAACGAATGATTTACATATAAGGTCACCATCTTGTTCGTCAGGAGTAGCAAAGCCTCTGGGCTCGGCTTCAGGTATAACCTCTGTTCTATGTAGATTTGGTTACAGATGTCAATGGCAGTGACTACTAACCATCTCATAGGCTGCATAGTCGTTTGCTAGTTTAGTCTTATATGAATATTGGGTATGAATGGAGCCATTTCATGAAGAGAAAAAAAACGGATTTTTTAAAATAAGTTCAATACTTTAAACATGGATGTTCGGTTTCGATTTAAAGAATATTTATTTGTCATAAGACAATCATAAAAGTACAGTAGTACAGTATCACTTACTTTGTTTTGAAGTATCAAAATTCTAGTAGCGCGAATGCTTCATTTTTCTAGTAACTGCATTAATAAATATATGTTACAAAAAGGAAGTTAATAGATTAGTCAATTATCAAAGTATTAAACGGATTAGAGCATTATAGCAATATTTGGCTACCAATTGTCTGTCCTGTATTAACACGTTACCTTTGATAGAGACAACATATAGTAAATTAGGTTGAGTGGGAAATCCGGCAGCATTCATGCAATGTTGTGAGATTTAGACAAATTATCGATTTTAAATGAGTATGTGTCATCGGTAAACAAGATCCAGAAGCGGCAACACGTTCAGAAAATAATCATATTTCAATAATTGATTATAATAAAGGTGGACTTGAAATCACTTTGCAATTGAGCAGGGTTGGCAATGTTTAAAACATTTGTTTTAAACATACGTTTAAAACACTGATTAAAACACTACAAAAGTATGT
>DWLI01001061.1:0-17111 GCA_018249915.1 Cecropterus dorantes dorantes | reverse complement strand
ACTGAGATGGTCGCCTAATGTAAAAGTTACAGGGGACTGAAAATTACCTGATTGACTTCGATGAAAGGACGGTACAGCTGGGCACTGCCGTACAACAGCAATTAAGCATTAGCGTACTCAATAGTCCTTACTCTCCGATTGATATCAACAACATTCTTGTTGAACATTTTCTAACCAGACGAGTTATAGTTGCGCTAGCAAGATTCGCTGCTTTAAAACTTTTCGCTTTTGAATTTGCGTGAATTTAACATAAAGTAAGATAAATCATGTCACGTAGCAGGTGCGCTGGAAGTAAACGTTAAAGGTATGCAGACTTAAATTAATTCATTTACATTTCACTAGCAGCTCGGTTTGTAACCACGGAGAACGATTTATGTAACTGACATTTGTAGCTAGATTTTGTCTAAACTGCATAGTCTAAATCAGTCTTTTTCGGTCGTTTTCATGACATGAACACCATAGAATGTATATATATATATATTTTGCGTACCTTAAGGATCTCTGCCTTTATTAATCTGTATTTTATGATAGTTCAAATACAAAGTTCTATAACATTTCATTTTTAAGTATCGTCTCTACAAAACGACGTTTTAAGAATTCTCTAAAACAGGCATAATTTTACAACGATATCGTCGCCCTTAATTATTCTTTTTTCGAAATGTAAGTATTTTAATTTATATTGTTTTTTGTTTCTTTCGGAGACTGCGTCACATATAAATCCTTTCCGACACTTCAGAGGTCAGAACACATTAAAGTCGCTAACAGAGATATATCTAGCATTATTATCTCAGTCAGGGCCTAAATAATTTATAGTCTAATGTTTCACTTATATTCAGTCTTCATTTCCTTATATATTCATCTTCTTTTACCGTTTAACTAATAATATTTTTATTCTCACATACCATTCGACTGCGACAGAAAGAGGGTTATATTTTTCGTGTATACATAAGTACCATATGCATGTCTATCTTATTGATACGTCTTGTAGTTTTGGTAACAAAAGCGACATTGGATACATAAATAATTCAATAAACCAAACGGTTTTTGGTTTTTCGACGCCCAATACGCGACTTCTTAATTCAGTTCAATTTTTTTTTTCATAGCAGCACACTTGATAGATTCAAATTTAATTGAGTAAATAAAAACTAATGTAGTAATGTGTTGTTTTCTTTGTATGGGCCAAATATTAAAACAAAAACTTTTAAAAAGAAAAGGTTAATATGCTTTCAACGACAGGTCAACGATAATTCAACCTGAAATGAAACAAACCCACACTGTAACTTGTAGTGCTTTTAAGTGGATTGTCTGCCGAGCCATTTCCTCCTACACGCTTCTGGTGGAACACTTATCTTCTTAAATAGGTCGTAACGGTCACAGTAAACCATAGGTATAGAACACTAGATGTTCTTGTCTGTGACTAAACTTTATGGTTCTGACTTTTGTATTTTTAAGCTGTTTAGTCTCTGCAATACAATTGTTTGACTGGTTAAAAGTGCGTATCCATTCGTAATTATTAGCCTTTACTTTTCCAGATATACATGGATTAATACCATTGTTTTATTGTAAGTGTGCTAAGCTAGGGAGAGACGTGACTCGCTGACACCATAATTTTTGTTATTCGAGGTCGTTCCTCAGGTATACTTTACTGAAATCGTATTCATGTGTTAGAGTTAGTTAATATATTCAAACTTAAATGTCAAAAAAATATCAGTGATCTACTAAGTAGGTCCTAAATCAAAGATGTCATAAGTGCTAATAAAACTATAGTTAAAATAAACCAATTAATCTCAGGCATACTGCATATTGCTACTCCATATAATAATCTTTTTCGAGAGCATTCGTAAAGTGTGTTTCAGATTATCCCATTGATAAAAATAAACAACATAAAAAGGTTTTCTAATGTTGTCAGTCGAACGTCAATCAGGATAAAGCTACGTGACAAATATAAAAGGATAGCAAATTATCAGGTGAAAGGAAACTTTTTAAATAATTAACTTAATTATCCTTTGTATAGCTTTTCGAACAAAACTTTGCAAACTTCAAAGGGAATTCTGATCTTTGATTAACATTTTGTAATGAAAGCGAAGTACTTAATTATGAAAATTCAGGGGATTTTGGTTTGGTACCTATCTGGCATTGCCGTTCCCTAAAGTTCGAAAATGTTTCAAATGTCCGTAGGTATTCAAACTTTTTTGACGGTTTTAAGGTGGATGGCATAATAAAATATGTGTAATCAAAACATAAATAGGTATCTCATATATAAAGGGTAAAGGGAACAAGACCACTCGCACATAACTAAATTATTTATGATGTTTTCAAGTTTGTGAAGTCCTCTGATTCAAGTGTAAATCGCTCAATGTACAATGAGATACAATGACTTAAATCCATTTCAGCCTTTTGAGGTCCACTACCACTTGGAGATAAGGCGTAACTTATGGGCGTATATAAATAGGGGAGGGGAAGAGGGAAGGGGTTTATATTCCTCCTTAACATAGGCGAGAATAGCAACTTGAAACACAAATTTTGAAGTCTCTTTACTCCGGCAAAAATTAGGTACTACCGATTTTTTTTACCCGCGACCGCCGCTGTTGGTTGACTCCCTTTACAAAGCTATAGCTGCGTCCATGCCGTACACAATCCATTCTCAAAGGTGACCCATGTCCTTTATTAGGACAGTATTGGATTAATTAAACTAGGGCAGTAGATGAACTTTGTTTTATTTGTTCCAATGAAATAAAATACAGTGTAAATGTAGATCTTACCTTTATTTCTAACAAGTAATACGTCTGTAGTTTAAGACTTGTCGGGGTAATAAAAATTCGGAGCATGTAGAAAGCTAAACTCGTTGAATACATAAACCTGTGGGACTGCCTAAGGGAATATGTTCATATAATGGAGCAGTTTATTTGGTTACGTTCTGTTTGAGTACGATAAATTAATTAAAGTAATCCGATCATAGAAATAACTTCTTCATTAATGATTTCGAGTACATACATATTACCGCAGATATATTTTGCAACATAATTTATTCAAATAGAATTAATTCAAAGAGTTATTAATCAACAAAATCTTACTCGAAAATAAAACAATGGAACATTTTTTGGAGGGTGTTTTGTGACTTTCTATTGTGATATTCAACTCAGACATATATTCATGTGGGCATGTTAGTCCATGTCATGTCTCATTACGTATTTGATTAGTTCACTGCACAATCAAGGTATGTAAAGTAAGCTTATGACGTGGCTAAGAATCGTGTAATTTAGGTGTGAAGATTATATAAAAATATTAAGCACATGCCTATGGCAATAAACAAGTCTCAAGTTAACAAGCATCAAGTTCTCACAATAAATTCTCTAAAACATGCCTATCGGTAATATGTGATTAATTAAATCAAGCCACTAATTAATGGTCATATGTATGGATACTAAATGTATTTTTAATTAATCAATAATTTAGTAACATACTTCAATCAAAACCAAGTTAGTGGCGGCCGATTTCGTATGCACGAGGCGTCAAAATCTGGATTATCTTATCTTAAACTATTATAATGGAAAGGGACGCTTTCACTCCAAAAGGGTCCCTTCGATCCAAAGGGATCTATTGTGATACTATGTGAGGGTAGAGAACTGAATAGGCTACGTAAGTAGGCAGTTAAGGGATAGTTTCCGAAGTATTATGCATTACGTTGTGGTCTGATAATAATGATGGAGTTCTTTAGTATTCCGAGACTGGCCCTAAATATGTAAATCATGTTAAGAATTGTATTACGTTTTAACAAAGTGAAACAAATTCCTAGTAATTTTATGTTCCAGGCACTATTTGTTTGGTTATGTTTTTTATTTCAATTTTAGTCGTAGACTTTTACATTGTACTCTTATTTTATGTCAAAAGCAGTTACGGATAAATTTGTCCATTATATTAATATCTATTAAATCATTTCGATTTTTTGTTTTTGAAAAAGCGAAGGACACATCCATATTAAGCTTGTAATAATAATATTGTAATCCATGTTCCAAGCTCAGACACGTCGAACCAAATTCATGAATATAAAGTAAATGTACATTTATTTATAAATAAGCGAGCTCTTGATGATAAGAGGATTCTTGGCTCACGTCTGTACTAAACCTACACAGCCCTATAAAAATAAACGACTTAGAAAGTAGAACCTTTTGTGATTCTACTATACGATACTATACGATACTACCAACCTATTACTACTTTATATAACATGTTTAAGCTGTTGTGTTTAAGATCGATTAGCAAGAAGAATGACTTAAATAACTGAGAGTAAGTAATATTAGCAATAGTTTAATTTAATAATTTCATTAAAATCCATCTACATATATAAAAGTTTTAAGTTTAAGTTAGTTACATTTTTAAACACGGTTAAAACCGCGGGGTGCAGCATGTTTATAATACTTAAAAATATTGCGTATATAAAGTAAAGTTGTCTGTCTTAAGCTTAACAAGGCACTCAATTAGATTAAGGAGAGGGATAAGACCTTTGTTTTATTCATCGTCATAATAATTTTAAGACACTGTAACAATGTGACTTGATCGTGATTTAACACCCGTGAACCTAATTTAGTAGTGAAATTCCACGAAACGCTTATGCGAGACCCTGCGAACGGATTACATTTTGTTATGTAAATATAAGGACTATATGTTTTATATCTTAATCTGCTTTAATTTATATTTGAATTATTTTGTTTAAAGAAAGATCGTACTGTGCCCTCAGTACGAGTTTATTACGTTTGTTTATAAAAACATTGTTTACGAGCAAATGGGCGAATCTCCATTTGCTCGTTCATGTTTTTTTTCGGCCATAACTTTCAATGTACTTTGCAATAATGGGCGAAAACGAGAATAATTATTGTTTTGAGAAAACCTAATTTATTCGTATTAAAGGCACGATCTTTATAAAGTAATTTTCAAATTAATTACAAAGACCTGGAATATGGATACGGAATATGGATACAAGTATATCGCAGCACAAAGATGTTAACAAAGCAATTTTTGCAGAAGAGGGGATTCGAGAATCCACCGACACCTCACATGTTTAAATTCGTTAAGCCGTTTGGATTGTAGAGCGCGTGAAATAAATTACAGATAGGTACATATATGCACGAAACATTACACTTCTACTGATGCATTTAGTTAAAAAATAGCTTATACCAACTTTTCTCTTTCGTGTAGAAATACATTCATTTAATGTGGTTGAGATACTTCCGAGATAAACTTTCAATCAAGTACACGTAATGGACTCTGATTTGTATGATTATATGACTGAAAAAACAAACATTTACTTTGCCTCAATAAATAGGAAACAATATATGACCGGATTTATCTGAATTTGTCTTTTTTATCGCCATTAGCGAGCGTCTGGTCAGTTTTTTTGGGACCCTGATATTATTAGACCATACAGTAGTATTGATATCGCATGTCGCACTTAAATCATATTTAGGTACCTTCTTATGTAGATCGTAACATATATTCAAATATTATTCGTATTTTGGCACAATATCATAATTACCTAAATTTTCCTACTTATCTTACCTCCGTACATTCTTGCATGATCAATTAGATCAGAAATTATCTGATTGACTAATTAATATAATTAATTTGGCGAAACTAATGTCGTAAGTTAAGCCATCTACAATTCGTGGTTCCAACTGAGAACTAAATTCGAATTGATTGGAGTTTGTCTTCCTATCATTTTTCTTTCTATTTTTTTTAATAATATCTCATTACTTTTATGATATTTTTTATTCAAGTACAATAATATGAGTATGGTAATGTTCAGTTTAAATATACTTTCTTCACATCCAGAGCGACATCGTTTATATTATAGTGGTTGTTTATGAATGTACAATATGTACAAATTGTACAGTTTGTGTAGTGGTTCTTTTGTCCAAAAACCTTTAATATCTTTGAAATCAGCAGTGCTGTTGCTGTTACCCTCATAAAAAGGTATATAATGCTTAGCTTTACATTTTCTTATTCCTCAATGTCTAAAAGTCGCTCCCGTTGAGTATTGTGATTACTTTGAAAAAAGTTATCGTCTGAATTTTTTTTTTGTAAAAGTTATCTTTAATCAATTTCACTTTTTAAGGCATTTTATTTATAAAAATAGCAAGTATCTGTTATCTTAATTGTGATTCATGTCACGTTACGCAGCGATGAAGACGCCGCCCACAGCCGTTTTCGTGAAGGCTGGGAAACTTCGATCTTCATTGTTTTGTTTCGTGCGACGCAATGTTCACATTCACAGTACATTTAACTACGTCAATCATTTTTTATAAACACTTGGAGACACTCTTTTTGTTACATAAGTGGCATGCAAGCGTGCTACATATCTAATGTTAAGTTGTCACTGCCGCAAAGACATGTGTAACAAATCATAACAGGAACAGGAGACACATACATATGGATCATCTTATTATCATGATTATAGCAATTACTACTCCAATAAGCGTCTGACTAAAGTAAAAATTCAGTGCAGGCAAATGTCTTAACTCACATTTTAAATAAAAACAAGACAAAAGATAGCCCTTTTGCAATAGGTGTAAAAAAATTATTACCATAGACATACGTTAAAGATGTCTACCACTCTTTAAACACGCAAGCAATTCTATTATCTATGCAATATCACTTTATCAAGGAAATTCCTTGCCGTGTTTCTGTGAAGAGAGAGTTTGCGCTCTCGAAATTGCTTTTGTACGCTTGAAGCCTCTGAGTAGTGCCACGAACTGTATAATCCAATACAATCAATTGCTGATGTAGTAGTGCCTGTCTATTGGTTTAAGGAAAGTTCTGCTTGAGCAAGGGGTATTCTCGCTAATGCTATTGTCTGTTGGTTTAGGGTAACTTAAAACGTTTATTTTTGTGCAGGTCTAGTCCGCAAAGTAACGTAGGAAGTTTTACTCGCAATAATTTTATTGCTAGAAATAACTTGACGTTGACATTTTGTTGCAATTTAATTCTTGAGTCGATTATTTTCGTTATCTTAGTAAAAAGGAACATGCTGAATCTGTGCGTCTGACTGTTGTAATAGTCACAAGTCCTAAGCGGTCGAAGAACATTTACTTATTAGGTATGATTATAGAATATACCTACTTTCAGCTGTCTTAAGATTCCTTTCTGTTTGGAGTCGAGGTTTTTTTAACGTTTCGTATAAAACAGCAAAAACAACAACATAGAAATCTATTTCTAAGCTTTTGCTGTGTGCTTGCCTGGACGCCCGTCACATCTCGTCACGTCCGTCACGATTCTATTTTAGTGTGTATATGGCAGCTATAATAACAAGTACTCAAATTTATGTAAAAAAAATATTATTATAAATGGAACCCCATATAAGAATATTTTCGGCGTTGTTAGATGGTTATAACCTTTACTTTTCGGTGTAACAGCTATAATAACAAATTCTAGAAATTAAAATAATTGAAAGTTTTGTGCTACCCCTCTGTGCACATGTTCAACTTGCTATTATTTTTCCGTGTTCAATACAATTTGTAAGTAGAGCAGTTCCATAACGATCGATTCCATACTAATATTATCTAGTCTCTTAATAACTAATCCTGATACAATTGTTATTTTAACAGTTTCTATAGCTTCATAACTTCTATAGAATGTCGAATAACTAACGCAAAAAATAATATCAAATAATACAACCATTTTTGCAGGAACTGAAAACGTTTGCGCTCGAGGCAATTGAATTAGTTTGGCAGTAACTCAGCGCAAATGAGCAATTCATGATTACAAATAGTCGTTTAAGTTTCAAGCAATCTTATTTCCAAATGCATTTCAACCTAATTACCTATTTTTATCCTTTTTAACCTTTTAAAATAGTCGCTTTCATGTTCTTGGACATGAAATTTATTGTATAGTTTGATTTGAAAAACTTCGTTTATTATAATTTATAAGTAAATATGTCTTTAAAACAAAAATTGCTATAAATTTTCAGAATTTTGAATTTATTAACATACAGAATATTGTTATGCAACACACTCCGAGATGCGAGTAGATAAGTATGCCACTTTACTTGTGAAATTGCTCCCTAATATAATTCCTACGGAAGCTCCAGGATTATATGCTCTTGTATAACTTGTTAGCTGATGTCCCGATACTACACAGACAAGCACTGAACATAGCTTTATAATAAAATAAATTTATATGAAATGATAATAGTATAAAGCTGTACATAGGTATATGAAAGTTTTTGAGAAAAAAAATATTGTATGTAAATTTAATACATGAAAATCACTATGGTTTCACTCCAAAAGTACCACCACCATACACCATTTTGCCTTATAACCACTGCTCTGTACTGATTTGAAGGATGTGGCAAGAGAAAGAGTAGTGCAACTTGTACAAAGTATTTCCACACAGCCTTCAGAGGTAGTAATGTAATCTATGAATGATATAGATGTCCAAGGGCGGCAGTTGCCACTTACCATCAGGTAAACTGCATACTCGTTTGTTCATTATCGATAAAAATATATTTATACGAAGCAAAACTAATATATGTGTAATATTAATATCAATAATATAAGATGATACTTTATCGCCATAGAGTATATCTACTCTTTTCTTGTGATATTACGGGCTTATATTATCCCGACGGAAACTTGAATAATTTGCGTTCTCCTGTGAAACGATAGCTTTTGTGCCAAGACAGCTCAGTGGAGCACGTAAACATTGCTTCTGATATTATAAATGTACCTTTTTTATACGGGAAATTGCCCGTTTTGATCCGAGATAAATTTACGTTTCGCCAAAATCACGAAAATATCGTTTCCGCGTAAGGGTATGTTTTAAAGCCATTATTGTGTTTTGATAGACAATTATATTAATTTTACTTAAATATTTGCTACGTTTTTATTTCCTGTATTGTAATAATGTTTGCATGATAAACTACGAGCAATAACCCCATCATGAAAACGATTAGTTTGATTATAAATTTTCAAAAAACAGATTATAAATTAATTTATTAAATATGTTATGATACACCTTTAAGCGATTCGTGAAACTAAGCTGCGTATGTAAAGAAATTTAATTATTTTGAGCTTGTCATAAAAAAGCATTTCAAGTATGAATATACATATACATATAATATATACATAAAATGATGTGCTGTGTGTTATCGGTCTAGAATATCAACCACTCCCTCTCTCTTCCCGTAAAAGTCGTTGGAGGCAGATGGATGGATGGAGCATGTCTAATTTATGGAGGTTAGCTGTGTGTTGTCGGTGTAGAATAGCACCACTCTCTCTCTCTTCCCGTGAAAGTCGTTGGAGGCAGATGGATAGATGGAGGATGACTTATTTTTGGAGTTCAATGTTGCTTGTTCGCATAATGTTGATTTATTGATGTTCATTTCGCGATTGTGAAAACACTCTTAAACGTCTCATCAAACATCTCAAACATCTCACGTTTATTTGAAAATATATTTTTCTATTTTTCCATAACAAGCTTACGAAACATTCTTTTATATGATAAAATATCAAACCGACAAACTAAACTGATCGCATTTACGAATATTTTTCCTTTTGAAATAATTCCGAAGGCAGCAGAAATGTAGGTGCTATTCTAGACACGAATAAAGCCATATTTTTTCTTAAACGTTTGACTTGGAAACTTACCCTTTGTTCAAAATACTCGTAAACCTTTCTTTTGTCCTCTTAAACCACTTTAGAAAAGTTGCAAACTGTAATTCATGCAAAAATATGCTACCTAGGTAACAATGTAATAACTGTTGATATAAAGATGGAATTCTTCATATTTCGACTGCAATGAAACCACCACCTTCAGTATTAGCACTTTAGCAGCAGTGTCAAGCATTGTTTCAAGTACTAGGTACACTAAATAGGATCAGGTCACTCTTGCTATAAAAATATTTCATTCAGGTCATAATTTACGACTCCTGAAAGTGTGAGTAATACTTTACTACATACATTTGGCGATTTTCTAATATATACCCATTAGATACACATCAAAAACATTGAATTATCAGTACTTTAAAGTTGTAATAACTAGAATACGACGCTCTCTATAAACATATAAAGCACTACCAAAAATATGTAACCAAAAAAGGTCATGCGTTATGTTCCCACTTACGTTTTGGTGACACACAAAGAGTTTTGTATCAAATAAAAATAATAGAGATACTTCTGGCAAAAGGTCACCGTAACTTGGCGCTGTGCGTCATGTAAACAAGTTCTTTTAATGTATGGTACGGGCGCCGCTTTTCTTGGAGCCGGAAAAATGAGCGGTAGCTCTTGATGTGACTTTTGCAGCTGTGAGATTTACGAGTAAAGGCTCAACTCCATTTAGGGTGGATAATATACTTTTTAATGAAAGGACGGACTTTATTAATCGAAAATTATTTTTATTATCATTTTCACAGTGTCCGCTCTGAATCTGTATAATTTTTGTCTAAATGGTTTTAGCCGGCTATGCTCATGATAGAATGTACGTTTTTAAGATTTCCCATCGTAACATTTAAAAATATGCTGTTATGTAGCAAACATTAATACATATGACATAAACGTTCCGCGGTAAAATACTGCTTGTTTGAGAAATCTTGTATAAGTCAAAAATATTGAAACATTTTTTGCAAACACTGTTTCTTTCGCCAATTCCTTTTTGTTACGTAATCAAATATATATTTTCGCCGAACTCTTTGATTTTACGTAAGACATGAAACTTTGAGCGAAGACTGCTTTCTATATTTTCTTTAAGAATAGGAACTTACTTGGAGTTTATATTGAAAATCCATTTGCTTAATGGATTATAGGATTCTTAATAGCTTTCCCGAGTTGTTGTTTAAGACTTTAATTTGATACAATGGTAAGATTTCTAATGTAGTTTGTCTACATAAAAGATAAATTGAAACGTTTCTCGACTTTAGGAAACCATTAAGCTAATAAATTTCGTAAAAGGAAAGAACACGACAGTCCTGGCAGATCTCTAGAAACCATTATAATTACAAGTACTATTTCCCGGATAGAAATGTTTTCCAAGTTTATACAAATGAATAAAATTGAAATGTTTGTAAATTTATAAATCGAATTATTTGTCATTTTCTAAATTATATAACGTAAGACCTATTTTTAACATTGGTCAACCTTATCTGGAAATATCAACCTGGACATACCTTCTTATTTGCAGATGGTTGATGTTTTAACAAGAATTATTAAAATGAAAATTATTTGCATGCAGTGAGACAGGAAGCTATATGTGACGATACATTTATATCACTCTGGAAATCGACCGGGTCGGTCATCAGAGTAACGATAGCAATTTTGAATCAGAACTTACTATTGCGATAGTTCCAACCGGTCGTTAATCTTTAAGACGTGACCGTTGGAACAGTTTCATAGATCCTAAAAACGTTTTGGAGGTACCAATGTCTTTAGTCGTGCGATCAGTGCCCACCCTTGGTGATTACTCCGTTTAATTAAAAGGGAGCGGTTTCAAACAAAGGCAAGGAAGGTACGCCATTTACCTGAATAACCATCTCGCTAAGCAGTAAACGAGCTGGATCTAGAAATATTAATAATGAGTATCATACCGCCTGTTCTATCTTTTGGTATTTGATACGGTGCGAAGGTTTGAAGAGTCAACCTTAAAGTTGGTTACATAGTTCAAGGCTTTTCTGAAATTTTAGTGTTTTAAAATTTCAGCAAAGCCTTAAACTATTAAATTAAATTCATCACTGTAATTGAGAGCAAAAGGGTAAAAGGAAGTAAATAATCTTAAAATTAAAAACCTTGTGTCACTCTATACGTTCAGGCTTATCTCCGAAACAGATATGAATGTTTGTATGAAGTTGTATAATTACGTTAGTTTAAGTGTGACTCGGTAATCAGCGGTGTTATCGAGATTTTTTTAGTGGCAACATAATACACAAAACAAACAAAACTGATGACGCTTACTTTTTTATATAAAATATTGAAGTAGCAAACTTTGCTACTCCCGAGGACTGAGATGATCACCTCATGTAAAAGTGTGCCGGGAACCACACCCTTCCAACGAAACGCAAGTAATGCTTCACGCTAGAAATAGGTGTGACGGTGGTTCTTCCCCGGTCGAACTACACTGGTTCTAACACCTCTAAAAACTACTTACTAGTGTTTTTTTGCTAAAGTTGATAAAAAAATTCGATTTCGATTCCAAAAAGTAGAAACTTCAGATTGATATTACAACTCTGAACCTGACTTCGAGGCTAGGATTATAAAATGGGAGTTAATAATTCGAGATCGACCAAAACGTAGCAGGAACGACATGATTAATATTTTAATACGACCGGGCGACCGGCATTTATATTCTAATAACAATCTTAACATTTATCTCTCCTGCTTCCAATTTTAGTTCATATAAATCCCAGTAACAACTTTAGTGTTTATACATTTCTATTCATAATTACAAAGTGGTTTACAAAATAATGTCTATACAGTTGCCGGAGAAGAGATTATGGTTATTTTAAAAAGCTCTGGCAAAAAAGCTCTACTTAAAAGTTGTGCCGAGAAAATGGTAATTTAAATATGAACCAATAATTCGTGATCTTCACCTACATGGGGTATCCAATTAGGTCATAATGGATATAGGTAACACTCTATTCCCTACCGGTAACTGGCTCATAACTAGCTCGTATGTACTATAGGTAATATGTTTATGTCGTTAATAAACTTATAGCACAAATAAGCCAGCGCTGAACGTATAAACAGCGTCTATTAGCAAACATAATCATAAAATTATGCGATGCCCCTATTTATTAAATAGGGTGGCTAAATTGGTGCTTTCGTAGGTAAGTAGGTTTGATTAAATTTTCCCAATACTTACGTTTTTATATTGCTAGTATAAATTGACACAATCCCCTTACGGGTAAATTAAATGTTCATAAGTTGTGACGGAAATGAGACAGTGAATAAGCGATTAATAAAATAATAAACAAACAATATCATTACAATAACATGACAATAATTATTATCACACGCATCAAAGGTCAAAACAAAATTTCGCTGAAACATCAAAATTTTGCTCAAAGATCTGTAAAGTCTGTCAACCCGCATTCGGTCAACATTGTGGAGAGTGGCCTGAAACCCCTTTCACACAGAGAGACTACAGTGACGAACAAGATAAACAGCCTTGCAATCGGCTTTATAGTTTTAGGAGCATATAAACACAGACGCTATAAATCGCTCAACACAAATTACTCATTGTTCGTTAGCTTGTAGATTCGTTTCGCATACAATACATATATGCTGAAATCTGAGTATCACGATTCTCTACTTATTTAAAACTGAGTCCCGTGGTTCCATCCTTGTTTAAAAAAATGTAACAAAATGGTAAGTAGTTTTGATAGACTACCTAGATGGATTTTAAAGACAGAAACACTAAATGTTACGTTTAAATGCAATGTTTTAGTTAAATTCAGTTGAACCATGCAACAATACCCAACCATCACCAATTTACCACTTAGAATTATAGCACAAAATAATGACGTTACTGCATACCGTTTCATTTTTGAAACAAGCAAATTATTAGAAAAAACTATCAAATTGAATCATAAACAAAAATAATACGTATATAGTTAGCCAATATGACTACTTACCAATATAATATGATTTTTATAAGGAGAATACTTAACTGAAACATATATTGATCACCTTTCAACAATTGAAATAAATCACTAGTCGCGCCAAAGTTATCTATTAGTATAAAATGACAGCTGAAACCGCGCGCAGTTTGGAAACCGTATTTTTTTATTTCAATATAAAGTACACAGGAAACGGTATACATAAATGTACAGCCAAATTTGTCGTTCGGAAATAAAGTAGGTTAAATTAGACATGCATTTAAGGGTTACACAGATAAACAACTTTCTAAAATTTATAGAAATTGTTATTTATTACTTATTTCTAGTTCTCCAAACTATCCTTTCAGCAAATATATGCGACGTATTTACTAAGAAAGTTATTACGCTGACTTATTTCAACCATATCCGCGTCCATTGTCTTGAAGAGAACCTCTCGCTATCTTTCGCTGTCGTCAGCTGAAACGTTTAAATTGTTTACTTGTTGCAAATAACTATATAGCATCAATAAAGCATTTTGTTTACAACTGCTTTATATACCGAACGATGTCGCCGACTCATTTCTGTTACACTACTTATATAGTTGAACCCGGGTTAAGGTTATGTAATTTTGCATACGAGCCAACTGCATATCAACACACGCGGCAGCGTGTTGCCAAGTACTCTGGCAGCAAAGCAAGGCAAGTGTTATTTACAGGAACCATTTGGAACCACTTAAGACTCCTTAATAATTCAAAATCTACTTAAGGTAGATAAATGCAATTTGGTACATTTATTAAAACCTCTGATTGGTATACTTTATACACCTTCACAAAATTTTTCGAAGTACCTTGAGCCGTATAGGTGTCCTCGTGATGGTTTTCTTAGTCACATAAGTCAGTGATAATTCTAATTCACACAAAGTTAAAAAAAATCAGAACAGCATGTCCAGGATAAGAAGCTCGAAACCTAAGATTAAGAAGGTGAATTACAATTTAGTAATCTCTTTTAAAGAAGAAATACTTTTACATATTATTACGGGTTCTTAAATTTACAGCCCGGTAGTGACCACAGGATCTGCGATTGCGACAGATATAAAGTCGCTGTATTTAAATTTTATTGTTATCATAAGTTTTACGTAATGTAATTTACAGGATATAATAGAGAGGGAAGAAAATTTTCTTAGTCGCCGTTAACCCAAATTTATATTCAAAGTTTGTTTGAGGTAGTGACTTGATCTGTTAGGATAGTAGGTACTATTTTTCGTAAATATAGCTTTTACTTCCTAAAAAACTTAGTTAATAGTTGTTTAAAACAAAACCTTACTTTAAAGTAAGTACACGAAGATTAAAAAATATAAATTTTATAGTTCTTTGTGGCCGTGCATTAAAAAAGCGAGAGCAAAATACGATGCATTGTTTAGTATATTAATATGAAAAACCTTCAGACCGCGGACAGCTTAGTGACATTTATTTATAGAATGTATAATTACATCCACATTCATATACTATTGTAGGTTGGTAACAAGTAACATTGTTAAAAATATTTAAACTAAAAACCCGACTGTTTAAAAACGATTGATTGCTTTCAATTTTAGTTCATTATTTTTAAGAGTTGTTTTTTTAGGAGAATTTAACGCTTTTTGGGGGTTGTCTTAAAAATAATAACATAAAATAATTATAATATATATATATGTATTTTTTAAATTGTTTGACATGACATTTGCTTTGACATGATACCCATATTGTGGTGATAATAATTAATATTTTTAAGCGCCACTTTTAGAAATTATATAGCCCATGTCACTGCAAACTGAGACGATTTCAATGAAATGTCATAGTCCGTCAAGCCGTTTCGGATGTAGCGCGTGTTAACAAATGGACATACGAGTACATACATACAAGCATACAGCGCAGACGAGTAAAAATTTTATGAAAAGGTAAATTTAAATATGACGTACAAAAGGACGAAGCGTATCTACACGCTTCGTCCAACTTATTCGTCAACTTACACATGAATTCCTAACACCAGAAAGCCACACACACCAACACCACAAGACTACAATCTTATCTAGGATTGAGTACAAGTATACATGGGCGGTAGTGACAACTTACCAGTTAGTGCTCGTGCTTGTTTTCTATTTCTATGTTTTAAAAATATGTATTTATATGTATGTATCTATTACAAATATATTTCAATATCTGATTTGAGCGGTTTACAGTTCTATGTAGTTCGTACGCCCATCGTATATTCTAGTCACATTAAGATATTCTCTGTCAACATCTATCGAACTGAAATTGCATGACTTCAAATTTATAACCGCATGGTATGCATCAAAGCATAGCGACCTTCAACGCCCTATATAGGTATCATTTGTTATTGTTTAGTATCGTAAAACGGGTCAAATTTTGAAGCGTTATTAAGTGTACTCGTATAGTTGATGGAAAACGTAAAAGTAATAATCAGTAGCAAACAATAATCTTTTCTTTCAAAAATCTCATGGGTTATAGGTATCGCGGCTGACTTACACGTAGAGCGAATAACTAAGTCCCCAGGAGTTGTATCTGTTGTAGGCTCCATGTAGGATCTAAAGACTCAGTCTTTTAGTCCTATTAAAAAGACTTCGACCTAGTCTTTGCTCTTACAAATCCTTAAGAATTTAAAGACTAATCAGGTCATAAGTCGGTAAAAAGTAGTAGTAGTAGTAAGTATTTTTTACAAGACTTAAAAGACTGAGTTTCTTCCATCATTAGTAATTCCAACACATACGACAGATAAGCTGCGAACTCCTTAACTACTTGTTACATAAAGGTATCGTTATTTACCACTATAAGTTGAACAATGCACGCTTCAGTGCCGTCAGTATTGTCCACATAACTCGGAAACTGTCGTAGTTATAAAGTTGATGTCCGCCTACCTATATTGATTTGACGTCACCACACACAGTAGGTATATCTTTGTGCTTCTAGTGAAAACAGCTATAAGTCTGAATTTTGCCCAATTGTTTCTTTATACCAGAGTTTATATAGATCTGGCTGCAAAAAAACAGATCACTCGATAGATCGTATTTCTAACAATTTAAGTATACGGAGAAAATTTGGCAAAAATCTGACTTATACCCTTTTTCACTAGGGGTACAGACATTGTCTTTAGCGAGTCTTCCGAGAATTTCAAGAGGAAAATAATATGAGATTGACAGTAAGATTTTTATTCCACAAGAAAATTTATTTCACACGAGTTTTCTACTAACGCTTTTTTAACAAACCTCCTCATAATAATACGAGTACGTCTTCACCATGTTTGTTTTGTATTAAAACGTATTTTACGTACTTGTTGTGTTTGTGATATAGGTCGAACTACTTTGTTGTTATATGACGCAGTTTTCCCGTTTTATCTATTTAACGTATTTTTACAGTGTGAGCGTAAAAATACAAAGTAGTAACTATATTGAAACTAAGCTATGTGAATACGCTTACATAATCTATGTTACTACTAATAGACGGTGTGATACACATGATATAAATACAAGGGACAA